>CAUYLG010004537.1:0-44409 GCA_963573385.1 Cacajao melanocephalus
TGTGGTGTTCTCTGGATTACCTGGAGTTGAGTATTGTCCTGGCTTACTAGGTTAGGAAAATTTTCCTGAATAATATCCTGAAGAATATTTTCCAACTTGGATTCATTCTCTTCATGACATTCAGGTACACCTATCAGTCGTTAATTAGGTCTTTTCACATAGTCTCATATTTCTTGGAGACTTTGCTCATTCCTTTTTACTCTTTCTTCTCGAATCTTGTCTTCTCGTTTCATTTCATTAAGTTGGTCTTCGACCTCTGAGATCCTTTCTTCTGCTTGATCAATTCAACTGTTAAAACCTGTGCATACTTCGCCAAGTTCTCGTATTGTGTTCTTCAGTTCCATTAATTCACTTATATTCCTCTCTAAATTATCTATTCTCGTGAGCATTTCGTCAAACCTTTTTTCAAGGTTCTTAGTTTCTTTACAGTGGGCTAGAACCTGTTCTTTTAGCTCAGAAAAGTTTCTTATTATCCACCTTCTGAAGCCTAATTCTGTTAATGGATCGCACTCGTTCTCCATCAGGACTTGTTCCCCTGCTGATGAGGAACTATGATCCCCTGTAGAAGGAGAGGCATTCTGATTTTGAGTATTCTCAGCCTTTTTATGCTGGTTTCCTCCCATCATTGTAAGTTTATCCACCTGTCATTTGTAATTGCCAACTTTCAAATTAGGTCTCTGAGTGGACGTCCAACTTGTTGATTCCCAACGCCAAAATCTGAGTAACCCACTGCGCCGACTAAAACAGCGGCATTAAGATTCGTGGTGCTTTTCTGTCCAGGAATCTCCGGTCTGGCTTCCGTCTTAAATCCCTTTTTCAATCAGGTAAATAGGCGACTCTGCCTTCCCGAAGCTCCAAACGTCGACCAAAAGGGGAGTCAGTCCTGTTTTTACTCTGCACCGAGAACCGCTGCGCCAGGGTGCCGGCAAAACCACCACGCCGGTCACAAAAGTCACGCTGGCGACCCGTGGGGCTCCTCCGCTGGGAATCTCCTGATCCATAGGCAACAAAAACTCATCTGTAAGTGTGGCGTCCTCTTGTTCTGTGCGCTTTCTCTGGGAGCTACAATCCTGAGCTGCTAGTAGTCAGCCATCTTGGATCTCTCCCAGCCTGGGCAATTTCTTAACCTCTCTGAGTGTCCAGGTTTTTTGTTTGTTTTGTTGTTGTTTTGTTTTGTCTCTAAAGTAGGAACAACAAGGATACCAATCCCTTGAGATTGTTTGAAGACTTAATGCACTTAACACAGGTCCTGGCACATAGACGTGCCCCCTAAATGCCAGCTGCTATTACGAAAGAGAGAAGTCTGAGGTTCAGAACTATCAGGCAACACACAGCTATGATAATGGATGGCTCAGAGAGGGTCCCGTCCTCCAGGGACTCACACTCTAGTGAAAAGGACAGTCCTGTGAACAGCAAATGGCAATATAACCGGCTAAGTACTGCAACAGAAGAACAAAGTAATATCCTATCACGGGGCAGACATGGGGACAGTGAGAGACAAGCGCTTGTCCATGCAGGCTCTGTACTCACTCAGTCCGTCACACACATTAGCTCTGGCAGTCCTCAGACCACCATAAGGTGGTTACCATTATTTCCAATTCACAGAAAAGCAAACAGCAGAGTGTTTAAGTGTCCTGTCAAGACGGCATTGCTAACAGAGTTGAAATTTGAACCCAAGAAATCCAGGTCCAGAATGCCTCAGTTGCAGAAATGACCCCACAGATTCCACCAGCGAACTAACCTGATCCAGGTTGGAAGTCACACTCATAGCCCCTCACACAGGCCCACACAGACACAGGCAAGCACACACGTGTCTATCCAGATACACACCAGTTGCTATCTATACCAAGTGCTCAGAAAATCCTACACACCACCACACCAGGAATGATGTACATTGTTGAGAAAAAAAAAAAAAGCTCCGAAGACCTCACAGACACATGCATTCAAGTGTAAATTAAGGGACCCACAGGAGTTCTTGAATAGCACGTTACATGCCTGGATGCACACCAACATGCATTCATGTACACACCAACGGGCATGTGAATTATGCTGGTGAGGCCTGTAGGCACTGGCACATGGTATTTGCACTCACTCTGCTACTGAATTTTTTCACAGCTACATTTACTGAGCACCTACTCTGTGTAAGTGAAGATAAAGCGGTCCGGTGCAGTGCTCATCCCTGTAATCCCAGCACTTTGGGAGGCCGAGGTGGGCAGATCACTTGAGATCAGGAGTTCGAGACCAGCCTGGCCAACATGGTGAAACCCCAGCTCTAGTAAAAATACAAAAATTAGCTGGATGTGGTGATGTACGCCTGTGGTCCCAGCTATTTGGGAGGTTGAGGCAGGGGAATCACTTGAATCTGGGAGGCAGAGGTTTCAGTGAGCCAAGATCGTGCCACTGTACTCCAGCTTGGTAACAGAGTGAGACTCCGTCTAAAAAGAAAAAAAAAAAAAATTAGCTAGGCATGGTGGTGCACACCTGTAATCCCAGATACTCAGGAGGCTGAGGCAGGAGAATCGCTTGAACCTGAGAGGCGGAGGTTGCATTGAGCCGAGATCACGCCACTGCACTCCAGTCTAAGTGACAGAGTGAGATTCTGTTTCAAAAAAAAAAAAAAAAAAAAAATAGAACGAAAGAAAGATAAAGCTCAGAGAAGTAAAGCGGCTTGCCCAAAGTCAAATGGCTTGGATTCAACCCCTGGCCCTGTAATAATAGGCAATGGTGTCTACCTCCACCTCTCTGCAGAGATATCCATGAGTGAACAGATATGCCATGGCTGGGTTCCCTCACTGACATTCCCTGTGACCTTGGACATGGCATGGCCTTGTCTGGGCCACATTGTCATGTGAGTCCATTCACAGATGTGCTCCATGGATGTGCACGGATGGGACCAGCAACCCTGGCCCTGCTCTGAGTCTCAGCCTGGCTTGGTCTCACCAGGGCCGTGAGCTTCCAATCCCAGGCTTGCCATTTCCCAGAGCACATGACTCAAAACCAAGCTCTGGGCATCAGGCCAGCAGGGCCCTGGTGATGGAATAACTCATAGGATTTCATAAGCATCTGGCCTGGACATGTGGTCAGGGAAGGAAGAAGGAAGAAGGAAGAAAAACAGGATATCCACTAGGATGTGTCCCAGGTCAGGGTCCATGGACCAGGTGTGGCAGGGGAAGAGCTGTCAGGGCTTGGCATCTGATGGGCACTCAGCAGATAGAGGTTGTGTGGGGGAGGAGATGGTGGGGAGGCAGGGTTGCAGCTCTGCTTCATCCTGGAGGCCAGGAATGAGGGATAAGTGAGCGACTGACTCAATAAATGAATGAATGAGTGAGTGAGTGAGGGAAGGAAGGAAGAGGTAAGTAAATAAGTTAATAATGGAATGAAGAAAGGAGTGAATTTATTTATTTGTTTGTTTGTTTATTTTGAGACAAAGTCTTGCTCTGTCGCCCAGGCTGGAGTGCAGTCTCGGCTCACTGCAACCTCTGCCTGTCAGGCTCAAGTGATTCTCCCACCTCAGCTTCCCAAGTAGCTTGGACTACCAGCGTGTGCCACTACATCCTGCTGGTTTTTTTATTTTCTATAGAGATGGGTTTTGCTGTGTTGGCCAGGCTGGTCTCAAACTCCTGGGCTCAAGCGATCTGCCCACCTCAGCCTCTGCAGTGCTGAGATTATAGGCTTGAGCCACAGTGCTCTGAGTGCCACGACACAAATCTGAGTGCCCACTCTGCACTGCCCCTGGGCAGGGCTCTGTGGAGGTCTAGTGAGCAGGAGGGACACAGTCCTGTCATTGCAACACTAAGAGCTTGAAAGACATTGGTCAGGCTGGGGACCTGGAAAGGCCCTTGACATGCAGAGTGACTCAGCCAGTGTGAGCAAGGGTTGTCAGTGTGCCTGGGGGAGCAAGAGGCTGTGAGGGATGTGTGTGTCTGTGTGTATGCATGTGTGCGCCAGCACAGCCAGCCATGGGCCAATGCAGGTGTCCCCACGAACACAAGCGCATCCTCATTCTTCACCCTCCCAGGCCTCACCCCCACCCCCGTTGTGTGCCAGCTAGGCCTGCCTCATGTCATGCCTGACACCCGTGCAAAAGCTCCTTCTTCCAGTCACAGGACAAAGGCCTCCTCAGCCCAGACCCTGGAGCTCAGGTGTAAAGACCTCTGAGACTCCTAGTGAGAAACACACACAGCCAAAGCTCACCACCCTGTGCCCATGGGCATGGAGTGTGCCCTGGTACACGCACGTGCTGGAGATGCCCCAGAGAGATCCATACATGTGCAGATGACACACTGGCCACTCAGTCTCCACATACACTAAGTACTTTGGAGATACACTGGGTGACCTTAGGCATGTCACCCTCTCTGAGCCTCAGTTTCTAATCTAAAAAATAGGATAGGGCCAGGCCTGGTGCCTCACACCTATAATTCAAGCACTTTGGAAGGCTGAGGCAGGCAGATCACAAGGTCAGGAGTTTGAGACCAGCCTGGCCAATATGGCGCAACCCCATCTCTACTAAAAATACAAAAATTAGCCAGGCGTGGTGGCAGGCGCCTGTAATCCCAGCTGCTCGGGAGGCCAAGGCAGGAAACTCTCTTGAACCCAGGGGGCAGAGATTACAGTGAGCTGATATTGTGTCATTGCACTCCAGCCTGGGCAACAAGAGCAAGACTCCAATTGAAGACAAAAAAAAAAAAAAAAAAAAAGGAGGGGAAGGGTAATTATATGCACTTCCAGTCTTGTTAGAATAACTCAATGCATCATGAGCTCAACACATCATGATTGTTTTTGTTGAGTTTCTGTCTTCCCAGTTTATTGTCTATTCCTCAACAGTATCCACTAAGTCTCATCCCTGTTTCTCCTATGACACTCCATTATACGGGACTCAAATAACTACCTGCTCCAAGAATTGCTGAGTGACATGTAGTCCTCAAAAATAGCAATAATAGTCACTAACACTTATGTAACAACAAGAGCCAGCAATTTTGATTTTTTATCTTGTCAGGCATTGTGCTGAGCACTTTACATTCCTTCATTCATTCGACAAACATTCACTGAACACCTGGTAGGTGCTGGGTTCTGTGCTAGACCTGGGGATGCAGCATCCCTGTCCTCAAGGTTCTTACATTCTAATGGGGCAGAAGGGACAGACAAAAGAATTTGGTCAGGCACCGCAGCTCACGCCTGTGATCCCAAGACCAAGACAAGAGTTTGAGACCTGCCTGGTCAACATGGTGAAATCCCTGTCTCTACTTTAAAAATACAAAAATTAGCCAGGTGTGGAGGCAGGCGCTTGTAATCCTAGCTACTTGGGAGACTGAGGCACAAGAATTGCTTGAACCCAGGAAGTGGAGGTTGTAGTGAGAGGAGACTGCACCACTGCATTCCAGCCTGGGTGACAGAGTGAGATTCAGTCTCAAAATAAAGACAATTTTATACATAAATGGGATCATTTCAAATCTTGACAAGTGCTATGAATAAAGTAAGGCAGAGTTGCCAGGCATGGTGGCTCACGCCTGTAATCCCAGCACTTTGGGAGGCTGAGGCAGGCAGATCACAAGGTCAGGAGATCAAGACCATCCTGGCTAACATGGTGAAACCCCATCTCTAATAAAAATATAAAAAATTAGCCAGGTGTGGTGACACACACCTGTAGTCCCAGCTACTCGGGAGGCTGAGGCAGTAGAATCTCTTTAACCCAGGAGGTGGAGGTTGCAGTGAGCCGAGATTGTGCCACTGCACTCCAGCCTGGGTGACAGAGCGAGACTCTGTCTCAAAAAAAAAAACAAAAGAAAAGAAAAAGCAAAAAGACAGAGTTATGGATTAGAAACAAATTACAGGTTGGAGTGGGCATGATGCTTGACGAGTGGTCAGGGAGGGTCTCTCTGAGGACCAGATATTTGATCTGAGACCTGAAGAAGAAGGAGGAGCCTGGAAAGACGTAGGAATTGTTCCAGGCAGATGGAGCAGTGAGGGCAAAGGCCCTGGGGCAGGAAGAACTTGGTAGGGTCAAGGGCTAGGAGAAAGGGAGCATAGCTATAGGATGATTCAGCAAGCCTGGCTGGTCTGTTCTGGATGACTCAGCAAGCCTGGCTGGTCTGTTCTCATTTCAGAACCCAGGCACTTTTTCTTTTGCTCCAGGCTGCCTCAGAGACATGCATCCCTGCCATACACAACAATGTGTGCACATTATCACACATGCACATGCTGCATGCTGACCCACAACTAAGGACTGGACCAGCCATGGTAGTCTAAAACACTAGCATTTTTCTCTAGGGTCTTGTAGAGCCAAGCTGGAGGGCCTGATGTCAACTTAGCCCAGCCTTCCAGAAGCTCTGGGCCAAAGAAAGATTGAACGGCAGGAAGAGAGAAATGGCTTAGTAAGGAGGGGAGCCAGGCATGGGTGGCCTGTGTGGGTGAGAGATGCAGGGACACGATAGAGATGTGACAGCCCATGAAACATCCCCTCTGGGGAAGTGAGGGAGCCCTGAGGACTGAGAAGCAGAGAGAGTGGAGACGGTTCACAGAAGTGCAGGGCCTCCACTGTTGCCGCAGTCCCCACTCAGCCAACACGCCTTGTTCCTCTCACCTCCGCTGGTTTGCCTCAGAGATAGGACACTCATTGCCCACAGGGGCAGCCTGGGTGGTACCGACTGTGAGAGAGCTCCTCTTCCACGTCTGGCTTTGTGGCGGGAAAATTCGGAAAGTTTCATCCACTATAATAAGAGAAATACATATGAAAGCTGTGGGAAGGTACTTTCATTTTTCAGAATCAGATTGATAAAAATAAATAACTGTGATAACACCCGGTGCTGTTGCAGTTCTGGGGAAATAGGTACTCACATGCTTTGCTGGCAGGAGGTAGACTGATAACGATCTCTATAGAGGAGGAGCTGGAGATCTCTATTAAAAGTGCAAATGCACAAACTTTTGACTTAGAAATTCTGCTTCTAGGTCGGGCGCGGTGGCTCACACCTGTAATTCCAGCACTTTTGGAAGTTGAGGCAGGCAGATCACCTAAGGTCTGGAGTTTAAGACTAGCTGACCAACAGGAGAAAACCCATCTCTACTAAAAATACAGAATTAGCCAGGGGTAGTGGTGGGTGCCTGTAATCCCAGCTACTTGGAGGCTGAGGCAGGAGAATCACTTGAACCTGGGAGGCAGAGGTTGCCGTGAGCTGAGATCGCACGATTGCACTCCAGTCTGGGCAACAAAAGCGAAACTTCGTCTTAAAAAAGAAAGAAAGAAAGGAAAGAAAGAAAGAAAGAAAGAAAGAAAGAAAGAAAGAAAGAAAGAAAGAAAAGAAAGAAAGAAAAAGAAAGAAAGAGAAAGAAAGAAAGAAGAAAGAAAGAAAGAAAGAAAGAAAGAAAGAAAGAGAAAGAAAGAAAGAAAGAAAGAAAGAAAGAAAGAAAGAAAGAAAGAAAGAAAGAAAGAAATTCTGCTTCTAGGAAATTAGCACAGAACTTCTCTCCACACCCCCATCTATGAACATTGAAGCATTGTTTGTTATAGCAAAAGACTGGAAATAATTAAATGTTCATTGACAAGGGATGGTTTAAATAAAGCAGTGCATTCTTAACCATGGAATAGGACCAAGCCATAAAAACTGACCAGGCAGGTCTTTCTGGATTGATATGGAAGATTCCCCAAGATAAATTGATAAATAGGAAGGAAAAAAAAGGAATCTGAAAGACATGGAGTGTGCTCCCATCTGTATAAAAAGGTGACAATAAATAGTCATATCTTATGTCTTGAAGGAAACACAGGAAAATGGCTTGACCCCAAGAAGATGAACTAGGAGCTGGGGATAGGAATGGGAGGTAGACTTCTCAAGTATTACCCTTCTGTGCCTTTGAATTTTGAGCTAAAATATTTAAATAAAATATTAATATATAAAAAGCAAAAAATATATAATATAATATGATTAATAATTAATATTGAATAAAATAAAAATATTTTAAAATCTGATTGCCGGTTGCAGTGGCTCACGCCTGTAATCCCAGCATTTTGGGAGGCCAAGGTGGACGGATTACCTGAGGTCAGGAGTTTGAGACCAGCCTGACCAACATGGAGAAACCCCATCTCTATTAAAAATACAAAAAAATTAGCCTGGCGTGGTGGCGCATGCCTGTAATCCCAACTACTCAGGAGGCTGAGGCAGAAGAATTGCTTGAACCTGGGAGGCAGAGGTTGCAGTGAGCCGAGATCGTACCATTGCACTCCAGCCTGGGCAATAGAAGTGAAACTCTGTCTCAAAAAATAAAAATAAAAAAATAAACTCTGTCTGCTCAAAGTGCCATGCTCCTAC
The DNA here is from genome assembly GCA_963573385.1 of Cacajao melanocephalus. NCBI lineage: Eukaryota > Metazoa > Chordata > Mammalia > Primates > Pitheciidae > Cacajao > Cacajao melanocephalus. Next base: position 8,301 of record CAUYLG010004537.1, read on the forward strand.
ACACTCCTTGCCCTCAGCTAATTTCTGTCCCAGTGGAACACCCCCTGGAAGAGAGACTCTGTCTGCCAAGAGAGCAGGCCTGGTTGTGAGTCCTGTTTCTATCACTGACCTTAAGTGTGACCTCAGGCAAGACACCGCCACCTCTGACTTCTACTCAACAATGCTCCCGAGCCCTGACATTCTGTCTCTCCTGCTCGAGGGGCAGGAGGGCAGGCACAGTGTCTTCTTGCTCTGTAATTCATTCAGTTCACCTAAACTGAATTACTGACTCTGGGCCAGAGTCTGGGTTCTTCCATTTCTTGCCCTCCATGTCCCATTCCAGTGTCTGGCATGGGAGTTGGTACCTTGCAGGGGTTTTGGACAGACTTCTTAGCTTAGGGATGAGGAATGGATGATGGGTCAGATGCACGATAGGGATGGACAGGCACATGGCTCATAGTGATTGAATAGATTCATGAGTGAGTCTTTAAGACAACCTCCTTCGCTCAATCCTAAGCCTTTCTCACAGCTACCATCCTATTTTTTCTTCCCTTTGCACCAAAGGTCTTTGAGAAAATTGTCTATACTCGCTGTTTTTAATTCTTCTTCTCTGTCTCTGAAACAGCATCTGCTCTCCTGCCCAGGCTGGAGTGTAGGGGCATGATCATGGCTCACTGAAGCCTCAACCTCCTGGGCTCAAACGATCTTCCCACCTCAGCCTCCCGAGTAGCTGGGACTATAGGCGTGCACTACCATGCCTGGCTAATTTTTGTGTGTTTTGTAGAGACTGGGTTTTGCCCTGTTGCCCAGGCTGGTTTCAAACTCCCAGGCTCAAGCAATCCATCCACCTCAGCCTCCCAAAGTGCTGGGACTGCAGGCAGAAGCCACCATGCCTGGCCCGTTTGTCTCTTAAGTCCATTCCAATCATGCTTCTACCTGTCGCTTCCCCAGTTGAAACTGCTCTTGTCAAGGTCACCACATTGCTAAATCCAGTGCTCAGTGCTCATTCTTCATCTTCTTAACGGCTCAACAGTTTTGACACAGCTGACCACTCCGGGCTCCTTGATGTACTTCTCTTCACTTGCTGGCCAGGCCCCTACTCCCTGCTGGCTTTCCTCCTTCCCAGGCCTGCTGCTTCTCCCCTTCCTGTTGGGGCAGTTGGGACTTGGTCCCTGGAGCTCTCATCCAGTTTCACGTCCATGACTCCCAACTCTGTATCCTTAGCCGAGACCTCTCCCCCGAACTCCAGCCCATACATTCAAATACTTACCTGATGTCTCCCTGAGGATGTCTAAAAGCCATCACAGACTCCACAGAACCAAAGCAGAACCTGGGCTTCCCTCAAACACCTTGATCCATCTCATCTGACAGCAGTTCCATATCTGTCGTTGTTCAGGCCAAGAAACCTTGGCAGCACCTTGTCACCACCTTTTCCCTCACACTCCACATCTAGACCATCGGCAATCCTGTTGGCTCCGCCTTTAAAATACACCCAGAATCCGGGCCAGGCACAGTGGTTCACGCCTGTAATTCCAGCACTTTGGGAGGCTGAGGCGGGTGGATCATGAGGTCAGGAGTTTGAGACCGGCCTAGCCAACATGGTGAAAACCCGTTTCTACTAAAAATACAAAAATTAGCTGGGCATGGTGGTGGGTGCCTGTAATCCCAGCTACTCAGGAGGCTGAGGCAGGAGAATCGCTTGAACCCGGGAGGCAGAGGTTGCAGTGAGCTGAGATCTCGCTACTGCACTCCAGCCTGGGCAAGAAGAGCAAAACTCCATCTCAAAAAAAAAAAAAAATCATACATAAATGGAAGAGGAATGAATAGATGGGTGGAGGGATTTAATTCCTTCAGCTACTATTTACTGACCACTTGCCATGTGCCAGGCACTGTATGAGGTGCTAGAGACACACTGGTGAGCCACACAGGCGAGCCGCCTGTCCTAAGGTAGCCTGTAGTTCAGTGAGGGAGGCAGACAGTAAACAAATAGCAAATACATATATAATTCCAATTATAATAAGTGTTCCAGGCTAGGCACAGTGGCTCACACCTGTAATCTCAGCACTTTGGGAGGCCAAGGTAGGCAGATCACCTGAGGTTGGAAGCTCAAGACCATCCTGACCAACACGGATAAACCCCCTCTCTACTAAAAATATAAAATTAGATGGGCATGGTGGAGCATGCCTGTAATCCCAGCTACTCAGGAGGCTGAGGCAGGAGAATTGCTCGAATTGGGGAGGCGGAGGTTGCAGTGAGCCGAGATTGCGCCACTGCACTCCAGCCTGAGCAATAACAGTGAAACTCCGTCTCAAAAAAAAAAAGTGTTTGGTGAAAAGAACAGGACACTCTGGGAGAGAATAACACGGATAAGCGATGGAAAAATGGACAATAAATTGGTAGATGGAAATGGATAGGACCCGGGCTATTTGCCTTAAAGGGCCAGGCTTTAGGACTGGAGCTGCTTTACAAAGGGCCTGGCGGGCCACATGTACCATCCCACATTGCCAGACCAGCTCTGCCCTCAGAGACTATCCCCTCTCTCTCTGCCCTGACTCAGCACCTGCCTGACTCCACCTCCAGCCCCCACCCTGCTGAGTCAGAGTCAGGCTGGTCAGGGGGCTGCTCCACATTCAATCCAGCCCGTTGGCCTTCCTTGACCTGGGTGGGGAGGCATGGGAGCGGGCTAGAAGGGAGGGGAGCAGGTGCCAAGCTCTTGCTGCCTGTGCCTGAGCACTGCCTTGTTAAGACTAGAGAGAGAATCTATGGCCAGGATATCTGGGTTTAGAGTTGGGCTTTTTCTGGGGCCTGGGGTCATACATAATGGATTAGAACTAAATCTGTATCCAGGATTATAACTCAATCAGGAGCTAGAATTCAAATTCAGTTTATAGATCATGTGGGGAAAAGGTGGCTGCCCAATCAATGGCCAAGACAGCGTTCGGTTTGGGGCCTGGCTCAGGGGTGAGCTGTGGCTAGGGCTCAGGGCTTAGGGGTCAGGGCTCAGACCACGTTCAAGGTTTCAGGCCAGAGTGCAGTTGAAGTGCAAAGTCAGGCAATAGGGTTCAGCCTAGGACCAGAGTCAAGGATCTGGGCTCAGTCAGTGTCCAGGGCACTGGCTTCGTCTCGTCTTCTTCTTCAGGAGAGGAGCCAGGTAGTGGGGTGGATCTGAATGCTCTCAGGAGCAACTTCTAGCTCAAGTTCCATCACCCAGGCAGCCTAACCCCTCTCAGCACTGGCCCCAAAGCCTTCCTCCATCCCTCAACTTCCTCCATCACTCCCTGACAGCCTGTCCTGGCTCAGTGTTCCTCACAAGGCCAAACAGTCCTCACTCTGTCATCCCAGGGGACAGGGTAAGGGTGGGGACTATGGGACAGGGCTCTGTGCCTGACCCAGGAGGGTGCCTTGTGCAAGGTTTTCTGATGCAACTGGCTGAGTGCTTCAGCACTCCACACCCTCCCCTCCGCCCCATCCCAAAGCTTTTCTCAGAAAGGGAAGGGCTGGGCAGTGACTGGGACTGGACATACTTAATCCCCTTCCTTCTCTGGCGTCTGATGGCTTCAGGATCTGAAGGCAAAAGGAAGGTAGGAAGGAAGGCAGGAAGGAAGATCTGGTGACTCTGCAATGATTCCAGCATTGGGAGCTGGCAGATCTGGGGCTCCCTTCTCCTCCAGCTGAAAGGTAAGAAAGAGTATCAGGATCCCTGGAAGTTTGGAGATTCTAACCCCTTACACACACAAAGCAGCAATTATGTGGCTGAGCCCAGGGAGAGACCTGTAGCTGTCCAAGGTCAGAGGCAAGGTCAGAACCAGGCCAGCTGTCTTCAGCCCATGGCTACGATCTAGCTCTTTCCACCACACAGAGGGAGAGGACCCTTCACCCTTGAGGAGGGCATGGAATTTCCCCAAGAACCTCCCATCCATCTTGCTCAGGCTCCTGAAATGGTGGAATGACAAGGACTTTGGAACCACAAAGACCAGATTTAAATACCAGGCTGGACGCAGGGGCTCACGCCTGTAATCCTAGCACTTTGGAGGCTAACACAGGCAGATCACTTGTGGTCTGGAGTTTGAGACTAGCCTGGCCAACATGGTAAAACCTCATCTCTATTAAAAATACAAAAATTAGCCAGGCATGGTGGCGCATGCCTGTAACCCGAGCTACTCAGGTGGCTGAAGCGTGAGAATCGCTTGAACCTGGGAGGCAGAGGTTGCAGTAAGCTGAGATCATGCCATTGCACTCCAGCCTAGATGAGAGTGAGACTGTCTCAACAACAACAACAACAAACCCCACTGGCTTCTGTGTAACCCCGAGCAGGTTACTTTCACTCTTTGACAGCAGATTTGCTCACTTGCAAAGTGGGCGTAAATTCATCCTTAGCTCACAGGGCTGTGGTGAGGCTGACATAAGGAAGCACTGGAAGGTGCAGCCTAGACATGGGCCACTCTCAGGAATTGAGTCCCCACCTCCCCCTTTATCCTCAGCTCTCAAGAGGTGTGTTTGCTGGGGGAAGGGGTGCAGTAGCCCTGGTGCCTTGGAAATAATAACAGCCACTCACCCTCTGGTGCTTACCACGTGCTGGGAACTCTCCTAAGTGGTGAACTTGACCTCTATTAACCCACTTAACCTTCCTTTTAATCCAAGTTCCCAGGCCAGGCATGGTGGCTCGTGCCCGTAGTCCCAGCTGCTCAGGAAGCTGAGGCAGGAGGATCGCTTGAGCCTGGGAGGTTGAGGCTAGAGTGAGTCATGATCACCTCACCACACTCCAGCCTGGGCGACAGAGCGAGACTCTCTCTCTCAAATAAAAATCCCAATCACAGTAAGCAGTTTAGTACCCCTACAGGAGAACACTGTCATCAATCCTGCTTTATAGATAGGGCCGTGGGTCTCAGAGTAGCTAAGCAACTTGTCCATGGCAGTAGACAAGAGACCACATGATTTTGAGCCAGGCCAACGGGTTCTGCACCCCACTGTCCCCTCACTCCTTAGGCTGGTGATGTCACTGCTCTGAGACCTGGTTTCCTCATCTGTCCCCAGGGATGAAAACAGCAGCTTCATGGGGAAGTTTGAGGATGACATGAGTTGACATAAGGGAGGTCTCCACAAAGGGCCATGCTCCACCCACGGGCACGAGAATAGCCTTTCTCAGGAAGAATCCCAGACCCCCACTGGGGCCACTGCCAGGCTGGCCTTCCTGCCTCTCCTGAGGCCCAGCCTACATGATCTGGATGATAGGAGCCGACAGAGAGGGGAGGTACCCAGTCTCCTAGATAAGGGCTCCCAAAGAGGAGCACAAGCCTGGCCATTTGCTTATTTTATATATACATGTATATGTATATATATATATGTGTGTGTGTGTGTGTGTGTGTGTATTTTTTTTTTTTTTTGAGATGGAGTATCGCTCTGTTGCCCAGGCTGGAGTGCAGTGGCACGATCTTGGCTCACTGTAACCTCTGCCTCCCAGGTTTAAGCAATTCTCCTGCCTCAGCCTCCCGAGTAGCTGGGACCACAAGTATGTGCCACCACACCCAGGTAATTTTTTGTATTTTTTTAGTAGAGATGGGGTTTCACCATGTTAGCCAGGGTAGTCTCGATCTCCTGACCTCATGATCCACCCGCCTCAGCCTCCCAAAGTGCTGGGATTACAGGCATGAGCCACCGCACCTGGCCTTTTTTATATTAGTTCCATAATTTTTTTTTTTTTTTTTTTTTAGACAGAGTCTCACTCTGTCTGCACGTTGAAGTGCAGTGGCGTGATATCGGTTCACTGCAACCTTTGCCTCCATGGGTTCAAGCAATTCTCATGCCTCAGCCTCCTGAGTAGCTGAAACTACATGCACCACCACGCCTGGCTAATTTTTGTATTTTTAGTGGAGATGGAGTTTCACCATGTTGGCCAGGCTGGTCTCGAACTCCTGACCTCAGGTGATCTGCCCACTTCAGCCTCCCAAAGTGCTGGGATTATAGGCATGAACCACCGTGCCCGGCCTCAACCATCTCATTTTAAAAAACTTAGATAAGTTTATTTAACATGGAAAATTTAAATCACTGACCTCAAATAGAATACTATGATTTGACACAAAGAAGAGGTAAGCTTAAAATTAAATACAAGAAAAGCAGAACAAGGTTATTCCATTCCAGCTAAATCCTGTTTCTTCCCGAAGACTCCAAGCTAAACTCTGCTCTCTCATTCTTAACAAGAGAGGCGTTAAAAACACAGAAGCTGTTAAATGAGACTTTCTCCCTGAGTCCTTGGAGAAACAGGAAGAAAACTGAAAGGAAATAAGTGCATCAGAATTATGATTCAATCTTATTTCATATAGCATCCAGAGACCCTAAAGCCCTCTGGCAATCTGCCATTGTTGTACATAGTGTATTTCAGAAAACAGTGACCTACTCCAACTTTCTCTTCTGATTTTACAGAAATTTGAGCCAGGCGTGGTGACTCATGCCTGTAATCCCAGAACTTTGGGAGTCCGAGGTAGGCAGATCACCTGAGGTTGGGAGTTAGAGACCAGCCTAACCAACACGGAGAAACCCCATCTCTACTAAAAACAAAATTAGCCGGGTGTAGTGGCGCTCACCTGTAATCCCAGCTACTTAGGAAGGCTGAGGCAGGAGAATTGCCTGAACTCAGGCGGCGGATGTTATAGTGATCTGAGATCTTGCCACTGCACTCCAGCCTGGGCAACAAGAGCAGAACTCCGTCTCAAAAAACAGCAACAACAAAAAAAACAAAACAAAAAAGAAATTTGAGGCCCCCTCAAAGGGAAGTGACTTGTCCACAATCTCACAGGCTTCAGCCAGACCTGGAATGAAACCAGAAGTTCTAAGGCATCGTGTCACTTTTGTGGGGAAAATGTATGAAAATGAAAAGTTTCAAGGACACCTGTGGTGGAATTTTAGGCATATGACAGTCACTAGGAACACCCACGTGGAAGGGAAGGAGGCAGGCATGGCTCATGTCATCACTATGGGCTCCACATCCTTTCATTCCTCTGAGCTCAGCCCTCTGAATTCCTCATTCCAGGGCTGGGTCTCAGGGACGGAACACATCAGAACTACAGCAAAGAGGCCAGGCTCCGTAGCTCATGCCTATAATCCCAGCACTTTAGGAGGCCAAGGTGGGCGGATCATTTAAGGTCAGGAGTTCAAAACCAGCTTGGCCAATGTGATGAAACCCTGTCTCTACTAAAAATACAAAAAAGTTAGCTGGGCATGGTAGTGCACACCTGTAATCCCAGCTACTCGGGAAGCTGAGGCAGGAGAATTGCTCGAACCTGGGAGGTGGAGGTTGCAGTGAGCCGAGATCACATGCCCCTTCTCTCCAGCCTGGGCAGCAGAGCAAGACACTGTCTAAAAACAAAACAAAACAAAACTACAGCAAAGAGAAAAGCAGCCTTCTGGGCTCAGAAACCTGAGTAGAAAGATGTTCTGAGCCTAGAGAGAAAGAAATTCATAAAAGCCTGGCTCTCTCTCTCCAGAAAAGAGCACATTTTTGCATTTAATTTTGAAGTGTTGGTCACCATTTTTTTTCTCACTTCTAAACAAATACTTGTATAGCATTTATATCCCAGGCACTTCACAAATATTGTCATTTAATTCTCATGCAAATCAATGAGGTAGGGACTACTGTTATCCCCATTTTACAGATGAGGAAGCTGAGGTACAAAGAGCTGAAGTAACTTGCCCAAAATAGCTGTGGTTTTGAACCCAAGAAATGTGGTTTACTATGACATGAGGCAGCCTCAAGGCATTTAATCCTTATGACTGCACTGCAGGGGAGGTATAATTAATTCCATTTTGTAGATGCAGACACCGAGGTTCAAGGCTATTTGGTGTTTATGGTGTAGATCTAGGAGTCAAACTCCAGCCTACCTAGACTCTTCACCTCTGCTGTATTCCTGGACCATGTGTTAGGAATTCTGGGTCCAGGGTTGTAATGCTCAATATGGTAGTGGTTTGTGGGGTTTTTTTGTTTCTTTTTTTTTTTTTTTTTGAGACAGTGTTTCGTTCTTGTTGCCCAGGCTGGAGTGCAATGGCGACTCACTGCAACCTCTGCCTCCCAGGCTCAAGCACTTCTCCTGCCTCAGCCTCTCAAGTAGCTAGGATTAGAGGCATGCACCACCACACCCAGCTAATTTTGTATTTTTAGTAGAGACAGAGTTTCTCCATGTTGGCCAGGCTGGCCTCAAACTCCAAATCTCAGGCAATCCACCTGCCTCGGCCTCCCAAAGTGCTGCGATTACAGTCGTGAGCCACCACACCTGGCGGGAGTGGTTGTAGTCTGTTTTCTGTTGCTTATAATAGAATGCCTGAAACTGAACAATTTATAAAGAAAAGTAATTTATTCCTTACTGCTATGGAAGATGGGAAGTCCAAGATTGAAGGGGCACATCTGGTGAGGGCCTTGTTCCTGGTGAGGACTCTCTGAAGAGACTGGAGGTGGCACAGGGCATCACATGGCAAGGGGACTGGGCACGCTGACATGCTATGCTTGGGTCTCTCTTCCTATTCTTGTAAAGCCAGCAGTTCTCCTCCAGTGATAACCCACAAATCCATTAATCCATGAGTGGATTAGTCCATTTCTGAGGGCAGAGGCTTCATGATCCAATCACCTCTTAAAGTTCCCAACCTCTCAATACTGCCACATTGGGGATTAAGTTTCCAGCATATGACATTTGGGGGACACATTTAAACCACAGCAGTAGCCATTTGTCACATGTGGTTATTGAGCACGTCATGCATGGCTAATGTGGCTGGTGTGACTGAGAATTTTTTATTTTATTGAATATTTTAATTTTTTTTTGAGATGGAGTCTCGCTCTGTTGAGAGTGCAGTGTTGCAATTTCAGCTCACTGCAACCTCTGCCTCCCAGGGTCAAATGATTCTCCTGCCTCAGCCTCCCGATAGCTGGGATTACAGGTGCACACCACCATGCCCAGCTAATTTTTTGTATTTTTAGTAGAAACAGCGTTTCACCAAGTTGGCTAGGCTGGTCTCGAACTCCTGACCTCAGGTGATCCACCCGTCTCAGCCTCCCAAAGTGCTGGGATTACAAGCGTGAGCCATCACGCCCTGCCTGAAATCAGTCTTATACAATCAGCTGGGTTGTCTTGGGACTCTTTTTGTCTACAGAATGGAGGTGACTGTTTTTCTCTGTCTCCCTTTCACATCTTTGCACTCTTTACCCTTTCTCTTCCCTCAGCTTCTAGTTTAAACATTACCTTTCTCATAAGCCCTGCTGAAAATGGCCATCCTCAGTCATGACAGAAAACAAATCTTTCCTGTTTTATTCAAGAAAATGCATGATGCCATCTATTTTAAATAATCATGGTTGCAATTTCATTTTCCTGATAATCGTCTATCTCTCCACTGATTTATAAGATTTGTGAGAGCAGGGATGGGTCAGTCTGGTCACTGCTGAGTCCCCAGCATTTATAATAGAGGGTGATGGCTGGGCATAGTGGCTCACACCTGTAATCCCAGCACTTTGGGAGGCCGAGGCGGGTGGATCACAAGGTCAGGAGATCAAGACCATCCTGGCTAACTCTGTGAAACCTCGTCTCTACTAAAAATACAAAAAAAAAATGAGCCGGGTGTGATGGTGGGCACCTGCAGTCTCAGCTACTCAGGAGTCTGAGGCAGGAGAATCACTTGAACCCAGGAGGCAGAGGTTGTAGTGAGCAGAGATTGCACCATTGCACTCCAACCTGGGTGACAAAGAGAGACTCTGTCTCAAAAAAAAAAAAAAACAAAAACAAAAAAACAGAGGGTGATACAGCACAAAACAACATTAGTTAGGTATGTGCAAGCAAACCCACACACCTTCAGAGGGGTCCTCAGGAAACTACCCTCCCACCTTTCTTCACCCCTTACAGCTGTGGGATCTTCCTAACTGTCTTGGTTTCCCAGGATTGAAAATGAGTTTATTCACCCCTCCCCAGCAGGGGAGTCGCCAGAGTTAAATGAGATCCCAGAATACCCTGGTATGCCCTGAAGGCTCTGGGACGCAGGTGAACTGGTCCCCCAGGGATTTGGACACAGGAAAACAAATATGACTCCACCCTGCTTCCCGTCCAGCCTCTGCCTAGAGGAGTTATTTATTTATTTATGACACAGAATCTCACTGTCACTCAAGCTGGAGTGCAGTGGCACAATCATGGTTCATTGTAACCTTGAACTCCTGGGCTCAAGTGATCCTCCTGCCTCAGCTTCCCAAGTAGCTGGGACCACAAGCTCGCACCACCATGCCCGCTCTTTTTTTCTCTTTGCAAAGACAGGGTCTTACTATATTGCCTGGGCTGTTCTTAAACTCCTGGCCTCAAGCAATCCTCCCATCTTGGCCTCCCAAAATGCTAGGATTACAGACATGACCCAGCTTGCCCAGCTGAGGAGTTATTTTTTGACACTAGTGAATTCAGATCAAAAGGAATTTCTTTTTTTTTTTTTTGAGATGGAGTCTTGCTCTGTCACCCAGGCTGGAATGCAATGGCGCGATCTCGGCTCACTGCAATCTCTACCTCCCGGGTTCAAGAGATTATCCTGCCTCAACCTCCCGAGTAACTGGGACTACAGGCATGCACCACCATGTTCAGCTAACTTTTTGTATTTTTTAAAAATTGAGACGGGGTTTCACTGTGATAGCCAAGATGGTCTTGATCTCCTGACCTCTTTGGGAGATCCGCCTCAGCCTCCCAAAGTGCTGGGATTACAGGCCTCTAAGTCACTGCACCTGGCCTAAAAGGGATTTCTAAGAAAGATGCTGGACCCAGCACTTTGGGAGGCCGAGGTGGGCAGATCACCTGAAGTTGGGAGTTCGAGATCAGCCTGACCAACATGGAGAAATCCCATCTCTACTAAAAATACAAAATTAGCCGGGGGTAGTGGCGCATGCCTATAATCCCAGGTACACAGGAGGCTGACGCAGGAGGATCACTTGAACCCAGGAGGCAGGGGTTGTGGTGAGCTGAGATTTCGCAAAGCAAGTAACACCAAGTCCTCCCAGGCCTAGGGTGCAAGTATATGAAAGGCCCCCTTTCCTGTCTGTCTCCAGTGTTTACACTATTGAGCATCTGCTGTGTGCCACACACTGTTCTAAGCGTCTTACACATATTAAATTATTTAACCCTTAAAACAACTTTATGAAGTGAGTGCAATTATGAGCCCATTTTATGGAGAAGGAAATTGAGGCAGGGTTTTAAGTAGCTTTTCTGGGGTAGCACTGTGGGTTGGAGCGAAGGTGAAGGAAACACTTAGGCCAGCTGGCTCTAGGGACTCTTCACCACTAGGCCGGACTGCCTCTAGCAGGGAAGCTCACGAGACCTCAGGCCTCTCCAGGGCGCCACACTGGTTCTTTTTTTTTTTTTTTTTCTTCCGTGACGCAGTTTCACTCTTGTTGCCCAGGCTGGAGCGCAGTGGCCTGATCTCGGCTCACCGCAACCTCCGCCTCCAGGGTTCAAGCAATTATTCTGCCTCAGCCTCCTGAGTAGCTGGGATTACAGGCATGTGTCATCACACCCAGCTAATTTTGTATTTTTAGTAGAGACGGGGTTTCTCCATGTTGGTCCGGCTGGTCTGCAACTCCCTACCTCAGGTGATCCACCAGCTTCGGCCTCCCAAAGTGCTGGAATTTCAGGCTTGAGCCACTGCACCCGGCGGCCACACTGGTTCTTTTGAGCCCAGAGTCAGCTCTTAGGTCCCTAAGCCTTCCCGAAGTTTCTGGACCACTTGCCCATAGCTGGGCCTCAGGCTGGCTCGCAGTAGAACAGGGAGAATGGAGAGTCCCACCTGTCCACTTCTCCTAAAGGTTTTCTAAGACAGTGGTGGGAACGTGCTTACAAACCGGCAAGCGCCCGGACATCAGTCACTGTTTGCTCTTTTTCTCAAGCACCATCCTGAGAAGGAAGAATGTTCTTGGGGAAACTGAGGCTCAGAAAAGCAAATTTTTTTTTCCAAGGTGATAGGGAGAGTCCGTGGCCGGTGTCTGCACTGAGACCAGACACCCCTAATGGGCCGGCGAGGGTGGGGTCCCCGGGTCCAGCGGCCGGGGCGAACAGGAGAGGCCCGGGCGGAGCGCGCCCTGGCGGTGACCTGGAGAGGCGGGGCGCGGGGGATGGTGTAATCCCGGGCCCGAGGGCATCAGACAGGCGGCTGATTAGCTCAAGTTTACATCACCCGGGCCGGGAGCTGGGCGCGCACAAGACTCGCAGCGGAAGTGGCGGCGGCTCAGCGCGCGTCCGCTGTTGGGACTGTAGCCGGGGCTGGAGCTGGACGGGGATCCCGAGCTCGGCAGCAGAGCAGCAGGCCCGGCCCACCTGCGGGTGCCCTGGAGGCCCTGAGCACCGGCGGCTCCAGGACCCACGCGGGGCGCTTGGACAAGGTACTCGGCGGGGGGCGAACAGTGGACTCGCCCGGAGGCTAAGGGGTTGGAAGGGGCGGCCGGGGAAGGGGGCCCCGGGAGCCTCTGGGCGTCTGCGTGTTGCTGCGTGTTACACACACACACCTTTAACAGACCCTGCTGTCCGGGGGACCTCCTGGGCCGAGCGCTCCCCCGGGCCTTAGGCGACGCGGCCCCGTGGGCGTGGGGTAGCCCGAGTTGGGTTGGGGAAGCCGGGGACGGAGAGCTCCGGCTGTCTCCCCTAGAGGAGGGTTTGTGGGGGTCTGTTTTGCGTGAGTGTGGGACAGGGGAGTCGTGTGGTGAGGTGAAGGGCTGGTGGGGGTCACTGGAGGACTCTGTGGGGGTGTTGGGGGCTCTGCGTGAACCTGTAGGGGAGAGCTCTGGGTGAGGGTGGGTCCCGCGGGCCTGTGTCTCCGAGGATGGTGAGAGCTGTGTGGAGGACTGGGCACTTGGTAGCAGGGGTTGGCGGTGAAGGGACACCGCCGGGACAGGGCTGGGGTGCCCTGGGAGCGGGCCGCGGACGGAGCGAGGGGTGCAGGAGTCCAGCGAGTAGGAGCGAGGGCGCTGCGCGGGATGCGGCGCCGGGCAGGGCCGCTGGTTCTCCCCGCTGCGTGGCTCCTGGTTTGCAGGTGAACGGTGCACGTGTGTAAGTGGTGTGTGCTGTGCCTGCAGACCGGGGAGGGCGGGAGACGAGAGCCACCTCCCTCCCTCTGCCTCACCCACCTCCTGTCCCAGGGCGGCCCTTCAATTTCTGATGAACCTTCTGACCGAGACACCCGCTGCCTTTCGCTTTGGCTCCCAGGGGAGGGGCTTGGCTGCAGGGCGGGTGGAGGTTACGGGGCGGGGAAGGGGGGTGCGGGGTGGGGTGAAGGTGCTGAGGGTGCGGCCTTGCTTGTGTAGACCATGGGTGTGATAGCTGGGAGGGCTGTGTGTTTGCGTGTGTGTGTGAGTGGGTGTGTCACTTAATGTCTGTCTGCCCTGGATGTGTTTGTCGCTGGCTGGCTTAGACACAGTGTCTCAGGAATGTGTGCACACCTGTCAGCCCTGAGTTTGTGTGTGTGTGCTTGATGTAACCCGCCCTCATTTCCCTGGGTCCTGAGTGTGGCAGAGAACAGCAAGAGGTAGATATTAGGGGCTGTCATTCCACAGCACAGATTCTATTCTGCAGTGTGGTCTGCAAAATGCCTTGCCCAAGATTTATAGACTCAGTTACCGCATCTGTCCACATCTGGGTGGAGCTTATCCCAGACCCCACCAGACTCTGAGGGATGGCTGGGGCCAAGGCAGCCTGGAGTACTGATGTGGCACAGGCCAGAGGGGCTGCAGGCAGTCTCCTGCTGCACAGGGCACAAAGCATGTGCACAGCCAGGTATCATCCTGCAGGACTTAAGGAGTGTCATCCCCGCCTCGTACCTGGGGAGCTTTCTAAGACTCCCAAGGATGGTACTTAAGCATCTTGCTGTGAAGAATAACAGGATGAGTGCTAACAGTGACCACTTCCTAACACCTACCCTGCAACAGGTCCATGCTAAGCTCTCCATTTGTGTTTTCACTTCATCATCACTAAAAACCTATAAGCTTTGCATCCCCTTCCCACTTTACAGGAACTGAGGCTCCGAAAGCTTGAGGAACTTGACCAGGGGTACACGCCAGCCAGAAAGGGTCTGAGACAGGATTAGAACCCAAGAATATCTGATTACAGCCACCCCTCATTGCATTCTTACCAAACCAAAGTCATGACCTTTCACTCACATGGGGAGGCCTTCCCTTCCAAGGCACCTCTTGCTTTTGGGAACAGTGTACTTGCAGAGGGGGACCTCTGTCTGGTAACTGACTCTGATGTTTCCCTGTTAATCCTGCCTTGAACTGTTGGGAAGGTCTTTAACCAGACTGAGGTCTCTCTCACACCAGTGCTCATACCTGGACATGTACCTCCTTGGAATGGAGTTTAAGTGGGTGGGCAGATGGGTTCTAGAGAGAACCTTCCTGCCTTGACATGCCACTGCCCTCTCCTTCAGCCACTCCACATGCAGCCACGAAGCTGCGTGGATGGTGGTTTTCTTTTCACTTTTTTCTTTTCACTTAACAGTTCATTCTGGAGATCTTCCAATCAGCCTGTAAAGAGCATCCTCAACCTTTTAAATGGCTGCAAATTGTTCCATTGTGTGGATGAAGTATAATTTATGTAACCAGTCCTATAATTATAGACCGCCAATTGTTTCTGTCACAAGGGCTGCAGAAATAACTTTGTATTTGCATCATTACACACACACACACACACACACACACACACACACACTCCTCTACAGGATAAATTCTTAGCAGTGGGATTAATTGGTGAATCAAAGCTCACACGTTTTTCATTTTTGTTTTTTTGAGAGAGGCTTACTCTGTTGCCCAGGTTAGAGTGCCTGACCATGGCTCACTGAAGCCTTTACCTTCTGGGCTCAAGTGATTCCCCTATTTCAACCTCCTGCATGGCTGGGATTACAGGTGTGTGCCATCATGACCAGATAATTTTTTTTCCTTAGGGACAGGGTCTTGTTACATTGCCTAGGCAGGTCTTAAACTCCTGGGCTCAAGTGATCTTCCTACCTCAGCCTCCCAAAGTGCTGGGATTACAGGCATGAGGCACTGAGCCTAGCCTGTTCTTCATTTTGATATTGTCAAAATGCACTTCTCAAAGGTTGCACCTTTATTTCCCACTAGCCCTGTCTTCCTTGCAGGAGCCAAAGGCTGGACGTCACCTTGATTCCACCCTCTCCCTCACCCCCCACATCCAATCCATCCAGTCCATCCACTGAGTCCTTTTGATCCTCCTCCTATGAGCGCTTGACTTTGTGTCTCCACCTAGCACCTAGGTCACCTTCTCCTGCCTGGACTCCTGCTCGAGTGGGCCTGCTAGCTAGTCTCACTGCCCCTGTCTTGTACTTTCAAATCCACCCTAAAGGCATGATGTTCCCCTGCTGAAAATCCTTCAGTGGCTCCCCACTGCCTTTGGATAATTCCAAATCCCATTATGTGTTAATTAGGATTAGGCTCAGCTGTAATACAGAAATAGCCACTTAACAACAGCTAAAATGAAATACACGGTTATTTCTCTCCTGTGTAAAAAACCTGGAGGTCTCTCTGGTTCTGCTGGAGCTCCAGCATCGACCTTGGCCTTGGAAGTACCACATACAACAGAGCAAGAGAGGAGGCTGGAGTGCAGTGGCACAAACATAGCTTAATGTGGCCTCAACCTCCCAGGCTCAAGCAATCTTCCCACTTCAGCCTCCCGAGTAGCTGGAACTACAGGCATCCACCACCACACTCAGCTAATTTAACAAAATTTTTTTGGTAGAGACAGGGTCTTACTATGTTGCCCAAGCTGGTCTCTAACTTTTGGGTTCAAGCGATCTTCCTGCCATGGCCTTCCAAAGTGCTAGGATTACAGGTGTGAGCCACTGCACCTAGCCTTGGATGTGATTTTATGATTACTCATCTGCCCTCCAAATGGACTGGAAGATGCTGATGGCAAGAATGCTGTCTAACTCACTGCTCTTCCCTAGAACCCGGTGTTAAGTGAATGAACAAGGTCATATCTCTCATCTGTGAATGTACTAGACTCATGGATTATAAGACTAGTTGATCTTCTTTAGTATAATTTTTAGGAACAAGCTGTGTTTTCAAGCAGGTATTTATTTCCTTAAATGTAAATTCCTGATTAGGAAATACTTTTTTTTTTTTTTTTTTTTTGAGACAGAGTCTCTTGCTCTGTTGCCCAGGCTGGACTGCAGTGGCACGATCTTGGCTCACTGCAACCTCTGACTCTTAGGTTCAAGCAATTCTCCTGCCTCAGCCTCTTGAGTAGCTGGGACTACAGGCATGTTCCATCATGCCCAGCTAATTGTTTTTTTTTTTCCTAAGACGGAGTCTTGCTCTGTTTCCCAGAGTGGAATGCAGTGGTGCGATCTCAGTTCACTGCAACTTCCACCCCACCAGGTTCAAGTGATTCTCCTGTCTCAGTCTCCTGAGTAGCTGGGATTACAGGCATGCACCACCATGTCCAGCTAATTTTTGTATTTTTAGTAGAGACAGGGTTTCACTATGTTGGCCAGGCTCATCTTGAACTCCCGACCTCATGATCCACCTGCCTTGGCCTCCCAAAGTGCTGGGATTATAGGCATGAGCCACTGCACCCAGCCAGGAAATACATTTACATGGCTCAAATTCAAAATTATAAAGAGTCAGCCAAACATGGTCACTCACGTTTGTAATCCTAACACTTTGGGAGACAGAGGCAGGTGGATTGCTTGCACTCAGGAGTTTGAGACTAGCCTGGGCAACATAGTGAGACCCCATCTCTACAAAAAATACAAAAATTAGCCAGGCATCGTAGTGCACACTTGTAGGCCCAGTTATTTGGGAGGCTGAGGTGGGAGGATCACCGGAACCCTGAGGTCAAGGCTGCGAGTGAGCTGTGATAGTAAGAGTCTCCTCCTAATCTTATGCATCCTTCCAGAGAAAGAGAGAGTATACATATTCAAACAAATATATATATATATATATAATATATATATTTTTAAAAATATATATATTTTTTGAGATGGAGTCTTGCTCTGTCGCCAGGCTAGAGTGCAGTGGCATGATCTCAGCTCACTGCAACCTCAGCCTCCTGGGTTCAAGCAATTCTCCTGCCTCAGCCTCCCAAGTAGCTGGGACTACAGGCACGTGCCACCATGCCCTGCTAATTTTTATATTTTTAATAGAAACGGGGTTTCACCACATTGGCCAGGATGGTCTCGATCTCTTGATTTCGTGATCTGCCCACTTCGGCCTCCCAAAGTGCTGGGATTACAGGCGTGAGCCACCGCACCCAGCTTATATTCTTTTTAAACACAAAAGCATAGCCAGGTGTGGTGGCTCACTCCTAGAGTCCCAGCTACTAGGAAGCTGAGATGAGAGGTTCACTTGAGGCCATGAGTGTGAGACCAGCTTGAGCAACATAGCAAAGCCCCACCTCTTGGGAAAATTTTAAAGAAAACATAAAAGCATTCTATAACATATAATTCTGTGTTTGGCTTTCTTCTCTTAATACATCTCAGAGATCAGTACACATCAGTATACAGAGAGCTTTCTTGTCCTTTTTCAGAGCTGTGTAGTATTCTGCTGTATGCCTATACCATGTTGTTTTAACTAGCTTTCTACTGCCAGACATTTGGGATATTTCCTGCTTTTGCTATTGGACACAAGGCTCTGATAAACAGCCTTTACCATATTTAAATTTTTGTGTGATGTTTAACTGGAGGATAAATTCCCAGAAGTGGGACACCCAGTTAAGGATATGTGACTTTGTCATTTTAACACACACTGCCAAATCGCCCCCTATAAATGTTGTGCCCCGTACCCTCTCACCAGCAGGGGAAAGAAGGGGCCACCAAGCAGTCTCACTTTAGTGCTTTCTCCCCTTTTTGCTAGATGAGAGCCACTCCTCTGGCTGCTCCTGCAGGTTCCCTGTCCAGGAAGAAGCGGTTGGAGTTGGAGGACAACTTAGATGCCGAGTGTCCTGTCCAGAAACGAGCTCGAAGCGGGCCCCAGCCCAGACTGCCCCACTGCCTGTTGGCCCTGAGTCCACCCCCTGCTCCAGATGGTGCAACTGGTGTGGCCACTGCCTCCCGTCTTGGGCCCTATGTTCTCCTGGAGCCCGAGGAGGGCGGGCGGGCCTACCGGGCCCTGCACTGCCCTACAAGCACTGAGTATACCTGCAAGGTACGTGTCCACAGGCCACTTTCCCCCAGCATCACAGGAGGCCTGGAAAGGAGACCTCCAAAGGATTGCCAGGGTGCAGAGGGGTCCTTATGCTCATTCATTCTTGTGTTTAGTGGGGAAGCATCCAGTGAGCACCTGCTGGACCGATACCAGAGAGGTAAACCAGATGTAGCCCCAGTCCTGGGGGAGTTCACAGCTTAGGCCCTACAGGGTGCTAAACGCTGCAGGGGTAGAGCTTAGGGATCATGGGGCACAGAAAAGGCCAGGCAGACGTTAGTCAGGTAGAAGTGGTTGCAGACGAGAGCTGCAGGCAGGGGGAGCAGCTGTGCAAAGGCCTAGAAAAGCGAGGGTATAGCACTTTAGAGCATGAAAAGGACTTCACTATGGCCGTCATGGAGAGGGTGTGCAGAAAGGGTCAGGACATGAGGGTTGGCAGCAGCTGGTCATGAAGGTGTTAACAAGGGGTCTCCACTGGGCTGTGCAGAACCACTGAAGATGTTTACACAAGAGAAGGGTAGGGCATGGTAGACATCAAAACTCCTGGGACTGGCCAGGCGCGGTGGCTCATGCCTGTAATTCCAGCACTTTGGGAGGCCGAAGCGGGCAGATCGCGAGGTCGGGAGATTGGGACCATCATGGCCAACGTGGTGAAAGCTTGTCTCTACTAAAATACAAAAAAATTAGCCAGGTGTGGTAGTGCGTGCCTGTGGAACCAGCTACTCAGGAGACTGAGGCAGGAGAATCACTTGAACTCAGGAGATGGAGGTTGCAGTGAGCTGAGATTGCGTCACTGCACTCCAGCCTGGTGACAGAGCAAGACTCTGTCCCAAAAAACAAAAAACAAAACAAAACAACACACCTCCTGGGACCCCAGAGGTGATGGAGCCTAACCTGTGGCCATTTTACAGAAATGGGCAGGGTCAAGGCCCCCGAGGGTCAGCCCATGCAGGACACTGGCAAGTGACCATCCAAGAGGACAGAGATAAGAATAAAAAGTGTATCCATGGGTATTCACTGCGCACCAGGTTCCATGTTGATTGCTTCGTGTGTGCAGTTTCTTTTCATCTTCACACAACCAATGAGGTGGTCACTATCAGTGTGCCTATTTTACAGACAGAGGACACTGAGACTCAGAAAGCCTATTACTTGCCACATGACAGAGCCAGGTGGTATCAGAGCTGGGATTGGGCCCGGGAGGCTGAGTCCAGAGAGCGCTGTGGGTATGTAGGATAAGTGTTTCAGACACAGTCAGGGCAGGCTGTCCTGGCAGGCAAGCATAAGGAAGATTAGGGGACCTGGATACACAAGGGAGAGTAGCATGGGCCTGGGTCCCTTGGGAATGCACAGAGAGGCAGAAGGACTTAAGCCTCCTCCTCCTGGGAGCAGCAGCAGAGCTTTGCTCTGTTGATGGAGTTGCCGTGAGCACGGGGTAGATCCAGACAGAGTCCAGCCCCTAGCTTCACCAGGGCTCTTGTGCGCAGATCTCCAGTGCTCTAACCAGGTGCCCCAAGGAGCCCGGAACTCTGGGTCCCCTTCCTGCAGCATCACAGGTTCTTTTCCACTGCCCCTGGGGAGGTGAGTCCATGGGGAGAGGAATAACACAAGCAGGCTTAGGACAGAAGCACCATGCATTCACAGGGCCCCGATTCTCCAGAAACACTGGGGAAAATCCACTGGCACATACTCGCCCCATGCCAGTGTGCACCACGGGTGCTGAATGATCATTTCCACACTTCCTTAGCTTTTCTGGTCGGTGTGTAGAAAGATCAATATCCTGTTTTCGTAAGTTATCACCTTATTCATTAATCAACACAACTTCATTGAGCACCCACATTTGCCGTGTACCATGCTGTGGTTAAAAACAACGTTCTGTTCTCATCAAGCTGACATTCTAGTGGGAGATACAGACAATAAACAAGTGAATAAGTAAAATATGTGTCAGGTGGCCGGGTGCAGTAGCTCACGCCTGTAATCCCAACACTTTGGGAGGTAGACGCGGGTGGATCATGAGGTTGGGAGTTCAAGACCAGCCTGGCCAATATGGTGAAACCCTGTCTCTACTAAAAATACAAAAATTAGCTGGGCATGGTGGTGCGCGCCTGTAGTCCCAGCTACTTGGGAGGCTGAGTCAGGAGAATCACTTCAACTTGGGAGGCAGAGGTTACAATGAGCAGAGATCACACCATTGCACTCCAGCCTGGGCAACAGAGCAAGACTCTGTCTCAAAAAAAAAAAGAAAGAAAGAAAGAAAAAATGTGTCAGGTAATCACAAGCACTATGGAGAAAAATAAATCTGGGAACAGGGAGATCAGAGGACAAGGAGGGCAGGAGTGCAGGTGATTTTAGTAAGGGAGGTCCAGGAAGACCTCTCTGAGGGGTGACATTTGAGCAGTGACTTGAACAAACGGAAGAAGTCAGCCTCGTGGTCTACTGGAAGAGCATCCAGGCAGCAGGTTCAGCCAGTGCAAGCGCACGGAGGCAGGAATGCACTTGCCCTAACTAAAAAAAAGGTAATCTCTGTTTTAGGGTTATTTCCCCCATGTTACCCCAACTGGTTTTTTTTGTTTGTTTGTCTTATTCTGTCACCCAGGCTGGAGTGCAGTGGCATGATCTTGACTCAATGCAATCTCCACCTCCCGGGTTCAAGTGATTCTCCTGCCTCAGCCTCCAGAGTAGCTGGGATTACAAGTGCACACCACTACGTCTGACTAATTTTTGTATTTTTAGTAGAGACAGAGTTTCACCATGTTGGTGAGGCTGGTCTTAAACTCCTGACCTCAAGTGATTCTCCCACCTCACCCTCCTGAAGCATTGGGATTACAGGTGTGAGCCACTGCGCCCAGCCCCAACTAATTTTTAAAGTCATGTACTTCAAGTTTTTTTAATCATGGATTAAATATATATGCGTCTTATTTATTTTTCTTCATGGCATAGTCAACACAACATGCAAAGGATTTAAAGTCAGACAAAACGAAGTGAGTATACTAGTTCTGCCACTGATTAGCTGTCTGGCTTCTAATAAATCACTTCTTTTTCTGAACCCAGTCTTACCATCGGTAAAATGGGACACACCTTTCAGGCTAGGGCGAGGTTTTGCTGTGGTGCCCATAGACCCCTAACACATTTCCCATCAACCTCGTCACCTTCATCCCATATTCTTTTTCCCTTCCTCACCCCTTTCTGGCCACACTGATTTTTGGTTGGGTTTCTAGAGCAGGCCAAGTTTTTTCCTGCCTCAGGGCCTTTGCACTGCCTATGTCCCTACTCGGAAAGCTTATTCCATGGGCATCTCTGAATCATTCAGATCATTTTTCTACAGTCCCTATTGAACCATACTTTCTAAAATGGGTGCCCCCTTCCAAAATACTCTATTCCAGACCACGTGCCGTGGCTCATGCCTGTAATCCCAGCACTTTGGGAGGCTAAACCGGGCAGATCAGTTGAAGTCGGGAGTTCGAGGCCAGCCTGGCCAACATGGTAAAACCCTGTCTCTACTAAAAATACAAAAAAATTAGCCAGGCATGGTGGCACACGCCTATAATCCCAGCTACTCAGGAAGCTGAGGCAGGAAAAATCACTTGAACCTGGGAGGCGGAGGTTGTAGTGAGCCAAGACTGCATCACTGCACTCCAGCCTGGGCGACAAGAGCAAAACTCTGTCTCAAACAACAACAACAACAATCAAAAAGAAAACAAAATGCTCTATTCCTGCATCTTTCTTGGTTCCTTTGCAACACTTGTCTGCATTTGTCAATATGTAGTTTCGGGGCACTGGCTTCCCAGTGGGCATGGGGGAGCAGAGTCCATGTCTGTCCGTGCAGTTGGACACATGGCTGGCCACGGAGGCCCAGGGCCAGCTTGCTGAATAAATGTTGGCAGTAGCCTAGGGGACGGGAGCTGTGAGGGTGACGAACATCAGGTGCCTTCTGCATCATCTACGCTTCTGAAGGATGCTTTGAGGGTTATTTTTCTGTTTGGGTGATTTGTTATTTTTCAGTTATCTGATATTTGAGGCCATATAGTGTAGCAGTTAAGAGTACAAACAAAAGGCTGGGCATGGTGGCTCATACCTGTAATCCCAGCCTTTTGGGAGGCTGAGGTGGGAGGATCACCTGAGGTCAGGAGTTTGAGACCAGCCTAGTCAATATGGTGAAACCCCATCTCTACTAAAAATACAAAAATTAGCTGGGTGCAGTAGCCCACGCCTGTAATCCCAGTTACTCGGGAGGCTGAGACAGGAGGATCCCTTGAACCCAGGAGGCCGAGTTTGAAGTAAGCTGAGTTGCGCCACTGCACTCCAGCCTGGGTGACAGAGCCAGACTGTCTCAAAAAAAAAAAAAAGCACAGACAATGGAGTGCACAGGTTCAAATCCCAGCTGTGCTGCTTGCTGGCTGTGAGGCCTCTCAGCTTCCTTAACTGTAAAATGGAGCGAGTCATCCTACTTATAAGACTGTGGTAAGGGCTGAATGACTTGGTAAGTGAAGCACTTAGTGCAGGCTAGCACATGGTAGCGTCTAACAGGTCAGCTGTGACTGTTTGCAATGTTTGCAATGCCAGCCCCAGCTCCCGGGAGTCCCCAGCTGTGCTCACGCCATACTCTGCCCACAGGTGTACCCCATCCACGAGGCCCTGGCCGTGCTGGAGCCCTACGCGCGGCTGCCCCAGCACAAGCATGTGGCTCGACCCACTGAGGTCCTGGCTGGTACCCAGCTCCTCTATGCCTTTTTCACTCGGACCCATGGAGACATGCACAGCCTGGTGCGAAACCGCCGCCGCATCCCTGAGCCTGAGGCTGCTGCGCTCTTCCGCCAGATGGCCACCGCCGTGGCACACTGTCACCAGCATGGTCTGGTCCTGCGTGATCTCAAGCTGCGTCGCTTTGTCTTTACTGACTGTGAGAGGTGGGTGTAGTCGCAGAGATCCCAGCCACAGACACACCCAGGGGGTGGGCCATGATGGAGAGAAACTGGCCCAGGAAAGCAAAGTAACTTAGGCAAGAAGTGCAGAGGCTGGAGTAACCAGCAGCCCCTGTCTGGTAACCAGAGAAGAGCTGACTCCGGCTGCATGGGTGCCGTGGCTTATGGCTGTACTCCCAGTACTTTGGGAGGCGGAGGCAGGTAGATCACCTGAGGTCAGGAGTTCAAGACCACCCTGGCCAACATGGTGAAACCCTGTCTCTACTAAAAATACAAAAATTAGCCGGGAGTGATGGCTGACAACTGTAATCTCAGCTACTCGGGAGGTTGAGGCAGGAGAATAGCTTGAACCTGGGAGACAGAGGTTGCAGTGAGCCAAGATTGTACCACTGCACTCCAGCCTGGGCAACAGAGTGAGATTCAATCATCTCAAAAAAAAAAAAAAAAGAGTTGATTAAGTCCTCTTGGGAGCCCCTTGGGATGCTGGGATGGGGCACTGAGATGCGAAAGTCATGGTAGCTGACAGTGATGAAAGCATCACTGCATTATCTACTGTGGTCTCCTTCCTTACAAAAGCAGAGAAGGCATTACTATTATACCCATATGATCAAGGAAATTGAGGCCCAGAGAGCTCAAGTAACTTGCCCAAGATCTCACAGTGAAATAAATGGTAGAGCTGGGATTTGAACCAGAGCCTGGGTCCTAATTCAATCTGAGCTAGAGGGACAGGGGGCCTGGCTGGGCTTACCAACTGACTCTGGGTGACCTAGTGTCTCCAAGCCTCAGTTTCCCCATTAGTAGGGAAAAGGGCTGGATGGTTAGGGTGTTTTCAGGATTCCAAGACCACAGTCAAAACAAAACAGGGTCTGAGGTTCCCCACACAGGAGCTTTTTCTGTGAAACTGAGAATTAGCACTTTTTGGTTAAAAGATAATCTTCCTTCTCTAGGTTGGGACGCTAAAAATTTTTTTTTAATTGAGACAGAGTCTCCCTCTGTTGCCCAGGCTGGAATGCAATGGCACAATCTTGGCTCACTGCAACCTCTGCTGCCCAGGTTCAAGCGATACTCCTGCCTCAGCCACCTGAGTATCTGGGACTACAGGCACGCAACACCATGCCTGGCTAATTTTTTTCTACTTTTAGTAGAAATGGGGTTTTGCCATGTTGGCCAGACTGGTCTCAAATTCTTAACCTTAGATGATCCACCTGCCTCGGCCTCTCAAAGTGCTGGGATTACAGGTGTGAGCCACCACACCTGGCCTAGATGCTAAGAAAGTTTTTTAAAAGATAATTCTCCTGGGGAGAAGGGCAGAGGGACTCGCCTCCTCTTCCCTCTCCAGACTCCTGAGGGCATCCAGGATGTGTCAGGAGCGCACTAAGCTGCCAGTTACACAGAATTTTTCTGTGGAGGAAGGAGTGTGACCCCATTACATTTTTTAAAACTTTTTATCTTGAAATAACTTTAGACTTTTAGAAAAGCTACAAAAATAGTTCAAAGAGTTTCTATATATCCTTCCCCCAGTTTCTTCCAATGTTAACACCTAACATAGCCATGGTACAATTACCCAAACTAAGAAATTAACCTTGGGAAAGTACTATTAACTAAGCCACAGATTTATTCCAACTTCCCGAGTTTCCCACTAACACCCCTTGCTGTGCAGGATTCAGTGAAGATCCCAATTTAGTTATCAGTGGTCTCCTTGGCCTCTTCTAATCTGAGACAGTTCCTTAGTGTTTCCCTGCCTTTGACGACCCATGATTTTTTTTTTTTTTTTCTGAGACAGGGTCTCACTCTGTCACCCAGTCTGGAGTGCAGTGGTGTGATCATAGCTTACTGCAGCCTCGAACTCCTGGGCTTGAGTGATCCTCCCACCTCACTGTCCTGAGTAGCGGTTCTACAGGTGTGTGCCACTACGCCTGGCTAATTGAGATGGGGTCTCACTATGTTGCCCAGGCTGGCCTCGAACTCCTGAGCTCAAGCAATCTGCCCCACTTCAGCCTCCCAAAGTGCTGGTATTATAGGCATGAGCCACTGCTCCCACCATAACCTTGAGACTTTTGAAGAGTACTGATCAGTTACTTTGTATGTCCCTCAATTTGGATTTGATTGATATTTTCTCACAGTTAGATTGCAGTTATATATATATATTTTCTTTTTTTTTATTTTTAGAGATGATGTTTCACCACGTTGGTCAGGCTGGTCTTGAACTGCTGACCTCAGGTGATCCACCCATCTTGGCCTCCTAAAATGCTGAGATTTCAGGCGTGAGCCACCGCACCCGGCCGTGGTTATATATTTTTGGCAAGAACAACACAGAATCGATAGGCCCCTCTCCACATCATATCAGGAGTTGATAGTCATTACTGTGTTGTAACCTTGATCACTTGGTTAGAGTAGGACCTGCCAGGTTTCTCTCCTCTAAAGTTTTTAATTTAGCCTTTGTAATGGATAAATACCTTGGGGGAGGTAATTTCTGTATTTTTAATAGAGATGGGGTTTTGCCATGTTGGCCAGGCTGGTCTCGAACTCCTGACCTTTATTGGCCTCCCAAAGTGCTGAGATTATAGGTGTGGGCCTCTGCGCCCAGCCCCGAAGGCTGATTTTCTATTAATATTTCCTTCTACATTTTATATTAAAAGAAGCATGCCTTTTTTAAAGAAGTAGAATTTATAATGATTTTTAAGCTAGTGTATAACTTCAAACATATTTTAAGCTCAGAGTAGATACAACTACCCCAGACCTTCTGAAGGACAGAACGTGCTTCCTGCTCTGTTCACAAAATCATTTGTTGGCTCACACCTGTAATCCCAGTGCTTTGGGAGGCCAAAGCAGGAGGACTGTTTGAATCCCATAGTTCAAGGCCAGCCTAGGCAACATAGTGAAACCCCATCTGTACACAAATTTAGAAAATTTAGCCAGGTGTGGTGGTGCACACCTGTGATCCCAGCTACTTGGGAGGTTGCAGTGAGCTAGGACTGCACCACTGCACTCCAGCCTGGGTGACAGAGTGAGACCCTGTCTCTCAAGAAAAAAAGAAAAATCACGTGAGAGTCATGAGTAGAAGAGAGATCATGAGTTAGATAGACCTGTGTTTAAATCCTGGGCTCTGCTTCTTACCTGCTTTTTGGCCCTGAGCAATGACTTCACCTGCCTGAGCCTTTGTTTCTTCATCTAAAATGGGCCAATAATGCCGACACTCCTAATCCCTCAATACTGTGATTCATAGGATTGGTCAGTATTTGTGAAATGCCAATGGACACCCAGGAAGTGGTGCCATAAAGAAGAAATTAATAGCAGTGGTAACAGATAGATTACTATTAAAGTCATCTTAGAGTGCTCTGTGGGAGTTGTTTAAAGCAGAAATTGCAAATGGTAGGATACACCTTTTTTTTTTTTTTTTTTTTTTTATACAGGTTGTCACTCTGTCACCCAGGCTAGAGTGCAGTGGAGCTATCACAGCTCATTGCAACCTCCACCTCCTGGGCTTAAGTGATATCCTCCTGCCTCAGCCTCCCAAGTAGCTGGGACTACAGGTGCGAGTCATCACACCTGGCTAATTTTTGGTAGAGATAGGGTTTCACCATGTTGCCCAGGCTAGCCTTGAACTCCTGAACTCAAGTGATCCACCTGCCTTGGCCTCCCAAAGTGCTAGGATCGTAGGTGTGAGCTACCATGCCCAGTCTTAAACACACTTTTCTTTTTGCCCTGCTTACCTGTTTGTGTTTTTATTGAAACTGGTTGCCAATATTTTTTAAATGGGGACTTTTTCATTAAAATAGGATTCTTGACTTCTCTTGGGGAAAAGAATGGGAACGTGGGGCCATCTTGAAAACTACGAGAGTGCGGTGACAGCACTGGCTGTGGGTATCTGCAAGCCAGGGTTCCATCCCAGGCTGATGCTCTAGAGCTGTAAAATGGTGTCTTCCTTGCAGGTTGTAGCCTGGATAGAATGAGATAAGCCAGGTAATAAGCTGGGCCAAGGACCAGGAATACTGTGGACACTTGATAAACCCTAGAATGTGTTGTTAGTGGTGCCCTTTTTAGGCAGGGCTTGCGCTGAAATGTCTGGCACATCTCCTGTTTCTCTCATTTTATACCTGCCTGGACCCTAAGTTTGCATCTGGTTTAAGAGAGGCCTAGCCTCGTCAGTCCCCTTCCCAAGGGACTGTTGAAAAATGTATTCCGTTCAGAATGTTAGTTTAAATTTAATTGCTCTGTGGCCTTAAATGATTTAACCTCTTTGAGCCTGGACTTAGTTATCTGTAAAACAGGATCAGACATCAAAGGACTAGCTTTTGTCTGTCAAAGGCCGGCAGGCACTTGGAAAGTGGGTGCCACTAAGATGATAGTATGGGGTAGTGGCATGGGAGCTCTGGGTAGGACTTGACCCTTATGTTTCTCCCCATGTCCCAGGAAGAAGCTGGTGCTGGAGAACCTGGAGGACACCTGTGTGCTGACTGGGCCGGATGATTCTCTGTGGGATAAGAACGCATGCCCAGCCTACGCGGGACCTGAAATACTCAGCTCACGGGCATCATACTCAGGCAAGGCAGCGGATGTCTGGAGCCTGGGTGTGGCACTCTTCACCATGCTGGCCGGCCACTATCCTTTCCAGGACTCAGAGCCTGTCCTGCTCTTTGGCAAGATCCGCCGCGGGGCCTACGCCTTGCCTGCAGGCCTCTCAGCCCCTGCCCGCTGTCTGGTTCGCTGCCTCCTTCGTCGGGAACCAGCTGAGCGGCTCACAGCCACAAACATCCTCCTGCATCCCTGGCTGCAGGAGGACCTGATCCCCTCAGCCCCAACCCAATCCCATCTCTGGGAGGCTGATCAGGTGGTCCCTGATGGACCGGGGCTGGACGAAGCCAAGGAAGAAGAGGGAGACAGAGAATTGGTTCTGTATGGCTAGAGCCACCCCACTACATGGTCAGCTGCCAACAGTGGATTGAGTTTGGGGTGGCTCCAAGCTTTCTCCTGCCTCTGAACTGAGCCAAACCTTCAGTGCCTTCCAGAAGGGAGAAAGGCAGAAGCCTGCGTGGAGTGTGCTGTGTACACACCTGCTTTGTTCCACACACATGCAATTCCTGCTTTTTTCCACACACATGCAATTCCTGCTTGGGTGCTTATCAAGTGCCAAGCCCTGTTCTAGGTGCTGGGAACGCAGCAGTGAGCAAAGGAGACGATACTCCCTGCTCACAGAGTTGACAAACTGGCATTCTTGAGCTGACAACACTTTTCTGTGGCCATCGGTTCACTGTCTACACTGGGTACACTTTGTGCCAGTGTCAGCCTCCACTGGTACTGGTGTTCAGGCACCTCTGTCCAAGGACAATCCGTTTCACAAACAAACCAGCTGCCTTTTTATCTTGCACCTCTTCAGAGAAAGGGAGGTATCCCTGTGCCAAAGGCTCCAGGCCGCTCCCCTGAAACTCAGGACCCAAGCCCAGCTCACTCTGGGACCTGTGTTCCCAGCATCTCTGTCCTCTTGATCAAGAGATTCTCTTTCCAGGCCCAAGCCTGGGATTTGGGCCAGAGATAAGAATCCAAACTATGAGGCTAGTTCTTGTCTAACTCAAGAACGTTCTGGAATGAGTGTCCAGGCCTGTCAACCATGGGGCTTCTGACCTGAGCACCAAGGTTGAGGGACAGGATTAGGCAGGGTCTGTCCTGTGGCCACCTGGAAAGTCCCAGGTGGGACCGTTCTGGGAACAGTTGGGGTCCACAATTCCAGGGCGATACTCTAGGTTTTGGATACCATGAGTATGTATTTTCACCTGTGCCTAATAAAGGAGAATTATGAAATACGTTTATTTATCTAGGCGATTTCTTCCATCCTTTCCAACCATCTCATCACTTTTCCTTGCCTTCAAAACTGGGCCCCATGGTGAAAAGCCGTGGAGCTGTGTCTCAACTCGGCTGAGTGGTTTGTGAGAACAGATTACGTGGAGCCCAGCGGGTTTTCCTGCACTCCCTTTGTTTCTTCTGGCAGCAGCGGTGTCTCTATTAGGGTACTTTCTGAGTCAAAATGGCTTCAACGATACGGAAATATGTTTCACACAAAGCAAGAAGTCAGTGGATAGGGTGGGCTTCAGTGCTGGTCCATTCAACTCCAGGCTGTGTGCAGGACCCCGGCTCTCCAGGCTCCTTCTGTCTCTTGACTGTACTGTCCCTCGAGACTGCTGGCCCAATGGCTACAGCAGGTGTCACATTAGAGAGGTCTGTGACCAGAGGAAGAAGGCAGGGGCATTGTACTATCCGAGAACTCAGAACTCTGGAGTCAGGCTGCCCAGAATTAAATCCTGGCTCCAGCACTCAATAGCTGTTTGACCCTTGGCAAGTTTCTTAATCACTCTGTGCCTCAGATTCTTCATCTATACTATGGGGGACAATAATAGTACCTAACTTAGGAGAACCTGAATGAGTACTTTGTGTAAAGCATTTAGAACAAGCAGCGCCTGGCATAATAAGCCGGCAATAAAAGTTGCTCCCACATCTCTGTGTTGGGACGGAGGAAACTTTCCCAGAAGCGCTTCTGACCGAGCTTCCCACATATATTATTGGTCAGAACTGCATCACGTGCCCGTTTCTGACCAATCACCAGCTTACATTGGTGAGCACGTGCTTACACTGACCGCAGCACTCCTTGAGCTGTAGGTGGAGCTCGTGCGTCATATAGGAAGGGGAGTGATTCCTGAGCAAAACCAGGTTCAGAGAGGGAGGGGATCGTGGGGAAAAGAATGTGCAGAAGTGAAGAGGCCCAGCCAACAGTCTGCTAACTGCAGATACTCAAGAGAGGTTATCCTAGATCATCTGACGCCAGGCGACTGACCCTCCAGCTGACTGCCAATGCAGACATCAGCCAGGTTGGCCCACACTAGAATTGCCCAGTGACCCTCAAGGTCATGAGCTAATTGAGCTAAATAAAACCATTGTGGATTTTTTGTTTGTTTATTTTGTCGTTAGTTTTGAGACAGAGTCTTGCTGTGTCACCCATGCTGGAGTGCAGTGGCGCCATCTCTGCTCACTGCAACCTCCTCCTCCCAAATTAAAAGGATTCTTCTGCCTCAGCCTCCTGAGTAGCTGGGATTACGGGCAGGCGCCACTATGCCCGGCTAATTTTTATGTTTTTAGTATAGACGAAGTTTTGCCATGTTGGCCAGGCTGGTGTGAAACTCCTGACCTCAGGTGATCTGCCTACCTCGGCCTCCCAAAGTGCTGGGATTACAGGCGTGAGCCACCGCGCCTGGCCAATCATTGTGGTTTTAAGCCACTAATTTGAGGCTATTTTGTTTTACAGTGAAAGCTAACCGATGCAGACGGGGACAAGTCAGTCTCATGTCTGTGCACCCAGCATTGCCCAGAACAGGGCCTAGTTGAGTCTAGGGTCTCATGGGGCAGCCCCTGACCTCTACCTTGCCCCTCCCAGCTTCCAACACACCCTGTCCCAGCTCCCTCCAAACTGAAAGTTGGCCTGATACCTACCAGTGAAGCAAGGGGAGCGGAAGGGCTGCCAAGGGCAGATACCGTGCCAACACTTTACTCCATTACACAAAGAGACTCATTTACGCCTCACGACAATTCAGTGAGGTAGATGCTCCTGTCATTTTACAGATAAGACAAATGAGCTTTGGAGAGAGCGGAAGACTCATCTGAGACCTCAAAACAGACAAAAAGACTCATCTGGTTTTGCCTCGAAGCAGAACTTTTGACAAAGCTGCACAAATGCAGCCACATGAAAAGTGCCCATTAAAAAATGTAATATCAGCTGGGCGTGGTGGCTCATGCCTGTCATCCCAGCACTTTGGGAGGCTGAGGCTGGCAGATCACTTGAGGTCAGGAGTTTAGGACCAGTCTGGCCAACACGGTGAAACCTCATCTCTACTAAAAATACAAAAAAATAGCCAGGCGTGGTGATGTGCGCCTGTAATCCCAGCTACCTGGGAAGCTGAGGCAGGAGAATCACTTGAACCTAGGAGGTGGAGATTGCCGTGAACCAAGATTGCATCACTGCACTCCAGCCTGAGCGACAAAGCAAGACTCTATCTCAAAATAATAATAATAATAAAATGTAATATCCACTCATCAAATAGTGGATGTCACCACACCCCAACCCTAATTAGTGAGGACTTTCGTGTTCTATTTGTCTTCATGTAATCATCATTGTATATGAATTTTACAGTATCACATTAGTCCATGTATATTACTGAAAGAGAAGGACTCTTAGAAATTTACTTGAGGATTGTCTCTGCCACTGGGGGCTGAAGACAAAAGATCCTATTGTGACCTGCCAGATTATTCATTCATTTAGCGATTCAACAACAACCGCTGAATGTCTGCTACAGGCCAGGTGCCGGGCAAGATAGATGTGCTCCTGCCCTCAAGGATTCACAGTCTAATAGAAGAGACAGATGTTAAACAGATAACCATGCAAATGACACAATTAATTATATTTGTGGAAGTTCACTGTGGCAAAGACAGGCATCCCAATATTTTAGGTGCTCCCCTACATTTTCTAGCCTCCCTTACAGTCACATGACTAGTTCTGACCAATGTGCTGTGCGTGGGAGTAACAGGCTGAATCAATGGAGAGCTGGTGAGCCTCATCCCTCTCTTCCCCCGCCACAGCCACCCTGGGGCCACGAGTTCCCTTAGCTACAAGCTAGAGGAGAACCACCAGATCCACCTTGGATTTCACTGAGCAAGAAATTAAGCTTCTTGTGCTAAGTCTTTCAGATTTGGACTTTGTCTGGTAGATCGTGTTAATTACCATGACTAAGGAAAACTTGCCACCAGTGAAGGGAGGAAAAATATTCTCCACCATTTATGACATCAAGTCAGTCTTCTGCATTACAAACCCCAAACAGTAGTTTATGATTCTCCAGGTTGGCAATTTGGGCTGGATTCAGCTGGGTCACTCCTGCAGCTGCAGGCAGCAAGTGGCTCGAATGTCTACTTTCGCAGGAAGGCTTTTCTCTGCTCCACGTGGCGTCATCCTCCAATAAGCATAGTCCACTCCTTCCTATGGTGGTCTCAGGGTTTCAGAAAGCAACAAGAGAGGACAAATTCCAATGTTCAAACTGCACTAGTGTCAAAGCATGTCAAATAGCATGTCAAATTCCATGTCAAATTCAGGATGCAGGCAAATAGATTCTTTCTCTTGATGGAAGGAGATGAAAATAATGTGTGGTCTTGTTCTTCAATATACAGTGGTCCACTTATCCGGGAGGATACATTCCAAGACCCCCAGTGGATGCCTGAAACCACAGATAGTACGGAATCCTGTATATATCATGTTTTTTTCCTATGTATACATACCTACGATAAAGTCTAATTTGTAAATTAGGCACAGTAAGAATAAATAACAATAACAATAGAACAGTTATAACAGTATGTTGTGATAAAAGTTATGTGAATGCAGTCTCTCCCTCAAAATGTCCTGTTGTACTGTACTCACCCTTCTTGTGATGATGGGAGATAATGAAATACCTATATGATGAGATGAAGGTAAATGAATGACATGGGCATTGTGATCTAGCGTTAGGCTACTACTGACCTGACGATACGTCAGAAGGAGAATCATCTCCTTCGGGTGATCCTACATCATGAAGCCGTGACAATGTTCATGGTTGGATGTCAGGAGCGGATGATATTGATGATTAACGGTGGTTAACGTCTACAGCGTGGATACAGTGGACAAAGGGATGATTCACCTCCTAGGTGAAATAGTGCAGGATGGCGTGAGACTTCATCATGTGGTTGGCTGCAGGCAACTGAAATCGCAGAAGGTGAAATCACAGATCATGGGGGCAGGGGTGGGGAATTACTGTACTACATGAGCTACCAAATAAGATGACCACTGTGCACCTAAAACTGTCCCTACAGGTTGTGTGCCCCTGGGAAAATTGCTTGGTGTCTCTGGATCCCCAGCCATTGCCCTTCTCTCTGTATGGCTAAGCCCTGCCCATCACTTGAGGCTGAACCTAGAGCTCCACCTGACCACTAAGCCTTCAGAACAGGGTTTCTTTTCTTTTAAAAGACAGGGTCTCACTCTGTCACCCAGGCTGGAGTACAGTGGTATGATCATAGCTTGCTGCAGCCTTGAACACCTGGGCTCAAGCTATCCCCCAACCTCAGTTTCCTGAGTAGCCAGGAGTACAAATGAGTACCACCACACCTGGCTAATTAAAAAAAAAATGTTTTGTAGCGACAGGGGGCTCACTATGTTGCCCAGGCTGGTCTTGAATGCCTGGCCTTAAATGATCCTCCAGCCGCCTCCCAAAGCACTGAGGTTACAGGCAGGAGTCCCTACCCCCAACCAGAACATTTCTCAAATGTGATTGGTTGATCTGCATCCGTCCCTGGGGTGCTTGTTTAAAATGCAGATCCCTGGACCCTCCCACAACCTATGGAGTCAGAACATCTGGAGTTCTGCATCTTAACAAGCTCCCTGGGTGATGCTGCTGGGCCTCCAAGTTGGAGAACCTCTGTAGTTGAAGAAATCCAGACTCCTTGGGGACTCAAATCTTATTTCAGCTCCTCTTTGGATCAGTTTGACTTCGGCCTAGGTGTAAAATGGGTATATATTTTACATGTCTGTGATGCCAGGATGCACTCACAGGGGAGAGAGGGTTTTACAAGAGGTCAGAATCTAAGCCACCACTACAGTTGTACCAGATCCATGGAGAAAGACAGCCAGGCCTCATTTCCTCATGGTTCTCTCTTCCCTTATCTAGCTTTATGGTTCTTCATAGCACTGAGCACCATCAGGCTGTGCATTTTTGAGTTTGTTTGAGTTTCATAAGGCCAGAGACTATGTTTTGTTTATAACTGTCCCCCAGTTCCTAGAACATTGACTGGTACACACAGGTGCTCAATAAACATTTGTGGAATGATTGAATGAAAGTTGTTCCTTTATAAATTCCACCTGCCTAGAGCAAAGCCAGGACACGGATTGGGATGAGCACATAGCACATGCCACACATGGCTCTGAGTGCTTTACCTGCATCATCTCACTTCATGTGTGACAGCCAAATGGCCCCCAGTGACTTTCACCAGCTGGTATTCACGCCTTTGTATAGTTCCCTCCGACCCTGAGCTGGGCTGAGCAGTGTAACTAATATTGTAAAATGAGAAAGTATGACTTTTAAGGTTGGGTCATAAAATATGTTACGGCTTCTGCCTTGCTCCTCTAGATCATGTGCTGTGGGGAGAGCCAGCTGCCATGTTGTGAGAACACTCTATTACCCCTGTGGAAATGTACATGTGGTGAGGAACATAGGCATCCTGCAAATAACCAGTACCACCCAGGTACATGAGAGAGCTTTCTTGAGTTGATCTTCCAGCCCCAGTCAAGCCTTCAGATGACTGCAGCCCCAGCCGACATCTTAACTACGACCTCATGAGAGGCCCTGAGCCAGAACCATCAATGTAGCTGCTCCCCAGTTCCTAACCCACAAAAACTGTGTGAGAGCATACATGTTTATTGTTGTTTTAAGCTAATTATTTGGGGAAATTTGCAACGTATCAATAATTAATAACTTGTTTAAAATGCAGATCCCTGGACCCTCCCACAACCTATGGAGTCAGAACATCTGGATTTCTGCATCTTAACAAGCTCCCTGGGTGATGCTGCTGGGCCTCCAAGTTGGAGAACCTCTGTAGTTGAAGAAATCCAGACTCCTTGGGGACTCAAATCTTATTTCAGCTCCTCTTTGGATCAGTTTGACTTTGGCCTAGGTGTAAAATGGGTATATATTTTACATATATGGGTATATATTTTACAATAACTTGTACAGATTCTCACAGCAGCCTATATGGGAGGAGCCATCATAATCACCATTGTACAGAGAAAGAAACTGAGGCCCAGCTAGGGGGAATGTTTGTCCAGGGTCACACAGATAGTGAACTGTAGCACTGAGATTGCCACACAAGTTTGACTGACTAGAGTCTACCCACTGAGGTGAAGGGTGTTCAAGTTGGATGCCAGTTCTTTCCCTCAAGGGCCAAGGCTGACACCACCAGAAAACCTGAAACAATATAGCTGCCTCCAATACAAATAAGTGCAGGTAATTCGGGGCATCCAGCCAAAAATGTTCTAAAATTAGATTGTGGTGATGGGTGCATACCACATCACTACATAACAATTCTGTGAATGTTACTAAAAACTATTAAATTGTACATTTTAGGTGGGTGGATCTTATGGCATAAAAATTATATCTCAATAAAGCGGTTTATAAAAAGAGCAGCAGTTAAATTGACAGGTGATAATGTCTCAACAGCAACTATTTCCCAGCACTTTGGAAGGCCAAGGTGGGCAGATCATCTGAGCCCAGGAGTTTGAAACCAGCCTAGGCAACATAACCAAACCCTGTCTCTACAAAAAAATATAAAAATTAGCCAGTTGTAGTGGCATGTGCCCATGGTCACAGCTATCCAGGAAGCTGATCCCAGGAGTTGGAGGCTGTAGTGAGCTATGATCATGCTACTACCCTCCAGCCTGGGCAACAGAGCAAGACCCTGTCTCAAAAAACAAACAAACAAAAAACAGGAATCATAGAAACTAAGAGACAATTTAATGCCTTTTCAAGTGCTGAAATATCAGATATACTCAATGAAAACGTCTATCAAGAATGAGGTTTCAGGCTGGGCACGGTGGCGCATGCCTATCCCAGCACTTTGGGAAGCCAAGGAGGGTGGATCACTTGAGGTCAGGAGTTCGAGACCATCCTGGCCAACATGGTGAAACCCCGTCTCCACTAAAAATACGAAAATTAGCCAGGCATTTGGCACGCGCCTGTAGTCCCAGCTACTTGGGAGGCTGAGGCAGAAGAATCGCTTGAACCCAGGAGGCAGAGGTTGCAGTGAGCCGAGACTGTGCCACTGTGCTGGTGACAGAACAAGACTCCATCTCAAAAAAAAAAAAAATACAAAAATTAAGCAGGCGTGGTGGCAGGCACCTGTAGTTCCAGCTGCTGCTGGTGGTGGGGGGTGCTGAGGTAGGAGAATCACTCCAACTGGGGAGGTGGAGGTTGCAGTGAGTCAAGGTTGCACCACTGCACTCCAGCCTGGG
>CAUYLG010004538.1:0-16208 GCA_963573385.1 Cacajao melanocephalus
AACAGTCTAAAAACACCACACACACAATATCTCTAACTTACACTCCCCCCCCACCCCCCCCCCTCACCCTTTTTTTTTTTTTTTTTTTTTTTTTTTTTTTTTTTGACGGAGTCTCATTCTGTTGCCCAGGCTGGAGTGCAATGGCACGATCTCGGCTCACTGCACCCTCCACCTCCCAGGTTCAAACAATTCTCCTGCCTCAGCCTCCCGAGTAGCTGGGACTATAGATGTGTTCCACCACACCCAGCTAATTTTTTGTATTTTTAGTAGAGTTGGGGTTTCACCGTGTTAGCCAGGATGGTCTTGATCTCCTGACCTCATGATCTGCCCGCCTCAGCTTCCCAAAGTGCTGGGATTATAGGCATGAGCCACCGCACCCTGCCTACATTTTTTTCTATTTAGGTATCCAGTTATTCTAGCACTATTTGTTAATAAGACTATTCTCTTTTTATTAAACTGCCTTGGTATGTTTGTTGAAAATTAGTTGACCACAAGGTGTTTCTGGGCTTTTTTCAGGATCATTAGTTAACATGTCTATTTTTTTCTTTTTTTTTTCTTTTTTTTTTGAGACAGAGTCTTGCTCTTGTTGCTCAGGCTGGAGTGCAATGGCATGATCTCGGCTCACCACAACCTCCGCCTCCTGGGTTCAAGTGATTCTTCTGCCTCAGCCTCCTGAGTAGCTGGGATTACAGGGTTGTACCACCATGCCCAGCTAATTTTTGTGTTTTTAGTAGAGATGGGGTTTCACCATGTTGGCCAGGCGGCTGGTCTCAAACTTCTGACCTCAGGTGATCTGCCCACCTCGGCCTCCCAAAGTGCTGGGATTATAGGTGTGAGCCACTGCACCTGGCCGGCTCTGGTGTTTTATATCTGGCCTCCATGGCTCCCTTTTATGTCTGCAAAGTCATAAAATTGGAAACTACAGGTCCAGTTTGTTGTATTTGGCATACATCTTTGGGACAAAGTGTCTTTGGAAGTCCCCTTTCTCCACTGCTTTGCCTGTACTTCGATTTTTGCCTGATAATTCTTTATTATCTTGTCAACATTTTTATTTCATTAGAAGATTTAAAAATATCTTCCAGCCTTTTAAATTATTTCCAGTGAGAAAATTGGTTCAAATCTCCAGCTTAGTACTGGGATAGCGTATAGTATTTTATTTTCTGAAATGTGATCACACTCTATTTGCTTGCCTTTTGCTTTTATCAGTGAATCTTGGCAAGCGCTCCATGGCAGTTCTAAAGCGCAATGAGCTGAATTTTTAAGGATTTGTAAGAGTTTGCCAAGTGAAGAATGGTGGTGGGGGTGGAGTTGGTCTTGTGTGTGAGAGGACAGGGTATTATGGGCCCTGAAGCTGTAAGTAGTTAAATCTGGCCAGAACATGGAATGTGCAGAGGGCCACAGGGGACTATGAGGCCAAAATGGTCAGCAGGGCTCACAGCAAAATGTCCAAGCATCAATTGCTCTCACACGGCACAACTCCGTGGGAACGTTATGTGCGTCATAGTCTGTGTGCTCCCAGACATGCTGTAATAGGAAGTTTATTATTATTTATGTATTTATTTGAGATGGAGTTTCACTCTTGTTGCCCAGGCTGGAGTGCAATGGCGCGATCTCGGCTCATGCAACCTCCGCCTCCCGGGTTCAAGTGATTCTCCTGCCTCAGTCTCCTGAGTGCCTAGGATCACAGGCATGTGCCACCACGCCCGGCTAATGTATTTTTAGTAGAGACGGGGTTTCCTCTTGTTGGTCAGGCTGGTCTTGAACTTCCGACCTCAGGTGATCTGCCTGCCTCGGCCTCCCAAAGTGCTGGAATTACAAGTGTGAACCACCACGCCTGGCCAATAGGAAGTTTAGAAAGTTGACTTTTACCCATTAGTCTTGGCGGAGAGGGAAGGTAGCAGTGAATAGGAGACCTCATCACTAGAGCAGAGACCACAGAGTCCCCAAGAAGACTGTAGAAAATACTTCTAGGATCCCCCATGGTCATAGATTCTCTGGGATTACACAAGCTAATTCATGGCCCTGAAGGTGTGTGCCTTCTAGGTTTCATCCCAGCTCTATCTTGCCCAGATCAGTAATGCTAAGCCAGTGATAGCCTTTTTTTTCCTCTTGAAGATAAGGGAAAAGGAGACTGTCTTCTACTGGGCCAAATGGTTCCATCTGATTCAACCTCCTCTCCCCAGGAATGCTGAAACCCTTTCAAACTTGATAGCCCTGGGGAAACTGCCTCCTGCCGCCAACCCCCCTGCCAACCTGCATGGTAACCCGACCTCCATCTACAACACCTGGCTCAATGGCCTTCCGCCGAGCATCAAAAGCATGGTTCTCCACGAGGTGACTGAGTGCAACATAGAGACTCAGTTTTTTAAGGTCAGAAAAAATAGCTGGGGGCAGGGGGCAGGGTGGCGAGAGAGTTCCTGAAAGCTTTTGGGACAACAGAAAGTTTAGCTTTTTTTTTTTTTTTTTTTTTTTAAAGAGATGGAATCTCACTGTGTCCCCAGGCTGGAGTGCAGTGGCACGATCTCGGCTTACTGCAACCTCCGCCTCCACCTCCCAGGTTCAAGCAGTTCTCCTGCCTCAGCCTCCTGAGTAGCTGGTGTAAGATTACAGGCACACGCCACCACACCCAGCTAATTTTTATATTTTTAGTAGAGACAGAGTTTCACCATGTTGGCCAGGATGATCTCGATCTCCTGCCCTCAAGTGATCCGCCTGCCTTGGCCTTCCTGAGTGCTAAGATTACAGGTGTGAGCCACCGCACTCGGCCACAATTTTAGCTTTTATTAGGGCCAGAAGAAAATTCCTGAAGCACCAGGATAGTGTGCAGCTCTACTAACACAAAGTACTATAGCTTGCGGAATGGCCTTCCATGGATAACGCTAGCTGGATTGATTTTCTGTGTCAGAGGCTTCCGTTGGAGATGTGATTTTCTCAGTGATCCAGGGATTTTGGGGAGTTTTCCAGGGAAGATAGAATGTGCACTTGCCTGTATTTTTTGTTACTGTTTGGTTCAATGACACTTTAATGCCTGTTTGTTCTCTCCTTGCAGGCTAAGGAGGGCCCAAAGTTTGTATTCCTGTCCTTTGTTGAAGCCATGTCATTCCTTCCTCTGTCTGTCTTCTGGTCTTTTATCTTATTCCTGGTGTTGCTGGCCATGGGGCTGAGCAGCGCGATGGGGATCGTGCAGGGCCTTGTTACGCCGCTCCAGGACAACTTCTCTTTCTACCGGAAACATACAAAGCTGCTCATAGGTACTCTGACAGGCCCTGCTCCTCACCATGACCCTGACCCCTGACGCCACTGGGACTCTTTATTTTTTCTCTTTGAGACAAGGTCTCTGTAGCCCAGGCTGGAGTGCACTGGTATGATCTCAGCTTACTGCAATGTCTGCCTCCTGGGTTCAAGTGATCCTCCCACCTCAGCCTCCTGAGTAGTGGGGACCATAGGCATGTACCACCATGCCCGGCTAAGTTCTGTAGTTTTTATAGAGATGGGCTTTTGCCATGTTGCCCAGGCTGGTAGTGATCTGCCCACTTCGGCTTCCCAAAGTGCTGGGATTACAGATATCAGCCACCACACCTGGCCACCAGCCCTAGTCTGTGATCTCTCCTTAGCCCTCGTCACTCAGCCTGACTTCTAACCTTGATCCAGATCTAATGTTTTCTGCAGGGGGACTCTCGACACTCATGTTCACGTGTGGCCACTTCTTCATTCGACCTTCAGGGATCTACTTCATCAGACTGCTGTCTGACCACTGGATCGTCTTCCCCATCATTGTCATCGCCACATTTGAAACCATGGCTGTATCCTGGGCCTATGGGGCCAGGAGGTGATGTCCTAAGAAGCATGGGACTATATCCCACTAGTGTGACATAGGGACCCTTAATTTCAGGGCCTTCTGGGAAATCTTTTTATTCATTCATCCATCTTCACATATATCTTGGGTGCTGCATATATGTCAGGCACTGTTCTAGTCATCAGGAATAGGTACATTGAATAAAAGAAGTATTCCTGTTCTCAGAAAGCTTACATTCTAGTGGTCTAGAGAGACAGTTACCAAATTAGCAAATAAAAATAAAGAATAAAAACGTTGAGAATAAATATGATAAGTGATGGGAAGAATCAAAGGGTGAGGTGAGGTCAGATGGCCCACAGTGGGAGTGTGTGTGGGCACCAGTCCAGACAGGACTTCAGGGAGGGCCTTTCCGGTAAGGTGACATGTGAGCAGACTCCTGAATGACAGGAGGGAGGGAGCCATGACAAGATTTTGAGACAGAGTGCTCCCTGCAGGGAAACAGAAATTACCAAGGGCAGAGGAAGCATAATGGCTGGCGTTTTTGAGAAACAAGGAAGTCAGAGTGGCTGGAATAGAAGATACTAGGTGGTGAGGAAGTAATGGGGGCCAGACCATGGAGGATTTCTCCGTGTGGTTAAGGTGGTCTTCAACTCCCGATTTCAGGTGATCCGCCCACCTCGGCCTGGGATTACAGGCGTGGGCCACCACACCCAGTGACATTCTTATCTTTATAGGATGAATGAGAGAGACTTGGCTTTTCTCCTGAGGGCATTGGATACCCATGGAAGGTTCTTGAGCAGGAGAGGGGTGTTTGAAAATTTTTCTTAGGTTGGAATAGAAGACAGACTGACTAGGGAGAAGATGAGAGAGGATGAGACTTGAGATGAAACAGGAGATTATAGATACAATAGAATGTTTGAAAGATGCCAAGGTTGGGCTAGCCCTGCCTCCAAGGTGGTAAGGCCTGACTGGGCATCCCACAATCTGGCGGCCCTTCCCCAGGTTCCTCGCAGACCTGATGACCCTGTTGGGCCACCCCATCTCTCCCGTCTATGGTTGGCTGTGGCTCTGTGTGTGTCCAGTTGCGCTGCTAATCCTGTTTGTGACCGTGATGGTTGATCTTTGTATGGAGCCCATCACCTATGTGTCCTGGGACTCGAGCACTGTGAGCTTCCCCCGGGACCCAGAACCCCTCAGTGAGACCTTTCAACTCACTCTTGGTGAAAGAACCCAGTCATCTCATTCTCTTACTGCCTGAAGACTCATTAGTCTTCTGCCCTGGTTCCCCACCCACCCTTCCCCTCCACAACCCTTCCTCTTCTCTTTGGGACTTTGATATTCTGAACCTTTTTCTCCATCTCTCCACAGTCAAAAGAGGTGCTTCAGCCATACCCGGTATGGATACTGCTCTTGATGGTCACCCTTTTTGCAATTGTCATCCTCCCCATCCCTGCATACTTGGTATACTGCCTCACACATGGGATTCCCTTCAGGACCAAGAGTGGAGATGGGCCTATAACAGCCTCCACATCCCTACCCCTAAGTGATGAGCTAATACCCAGTAAAGAGGTTCAAAAGGAAGAAATTCTACAAGGTGATGAAACAGAGTACCCACCAACCTGTCATGTGACTTCCTAACTTCATTTGGCTTCACATCACATATCCCTCAGAACATCCAATAGGCAACTCTTAATATCAGCTTGCAACTGTTGATATCCCTGGATCCAGAACCACTGTTACTTCCAAAAGGAGGGGCATACTTTGGGGGGTTCATGGGGTCTGGCCTCACAGTCCCCTCCTGGGTTCCATCTTCCCTGGTTACCACCATCATTGTGTTTTCCCACCCTCTTCCTCAACACACTTACAAGCAAAACTCATACACAATTCTGACGATGCCTACCGCCCTGCTGCTTCTGGGGTTCCTGTCTCCTGGAATGGAGCTGAAAGAGTAATGTTTTTGGTCAATAAATCATTTTACTGGAACTGCAAGGACTGGATGTAAGCAGATCTTTTTTTTTTTTTCTATAGACATCTCAGATGTTCAGTCTTCCTGTCACAAGGCTTCTAGTCTGTATTAGTTTGTTTTCATACTGCTGGCAAAGACATACCTGAAACTGGGAACAAAAAGACTTTTAATTGGACTTAAAGTTCCACATGGCTGGGGAGGCCTCAATTATGGCAAGAGGTGAAAGGCACTTCTTATATGGCTGTGGCAAGAGAAAAAATGAAGCAAAAGTGGAATCCTCTGATAAACCCATCAGATCTCATGAGACTTAATTCACTGTCATGAGAATAGGATGGAAAAGACCAGCCCCCATGATTCAGTTACCTCCCCTAGGTCCCTCCCACAACATGGGAATTCTGGGAGATATAACTGAAGTAGAGATTTGGATGGGGACACAGCCAAACCATATCATTCTGCCCCTGGCCCCTCCCAATCTCATGTCCTCACATTTCAAAACCAAACATGTTTTGACTTCCCAACAGTCCCCCAAAATCTTACTTCAGCATTAACCTAGAAGTCCGAAGTCTCATCTGAGACAAGGCAAGTCCCTTCTGCCTATGAGCCTGTAAAATCAAAAGCAAGCTAGTTACTTCCTAGATACAATGAGGGTACAGTTATTGGGTAAATACAGCCATTCCAAATGAGAGAAATTGGCCAAAACAAAGGGGTTACAGGGTCCATACAAGTCCAAAATATAGCAGGGCAGTCACATTTTAAAGCTCCAAAGGGATATCCTTTGATCACAGGTCTCACATCCAGGTCATGCTGATGCAAGAGCTGGGTTGCCATGGTCTTGGGTAGCTCCACCTCTGTGGTTTTGCAGGGTACAGCCTCCCTCCCGGCTGTTTTAACAGACTGGCGTTGAGTGCAACTTTTCCAGGCGTATGGTGCAAGCTGTCAGTGGATCTACAGTTCTAGGGTCTGGAGGACAGTGGCCCTCTTCTCACAGCTCCATTAGGCAGCGTCCCAGTAGGAACGCTGCGTGAGAGCTCCAACCCCACATTTCTCTTCTGCATTGCCTTAGCAGAGGTTCTCCATGAGGGCCCCACCCCTGCAGCAAACTTTTGCCTGGGCATCCAGGCGTTTCCATACATCTTCTGAAATCTAGGGGGAGGTTCCCAAACCTCAATTCTTGACTTCTGTGCACCTGCAGGCTCAATACCACGTGGAAGCTGCCAAGGCTCGGGGCTTCCACCCTCTGAAGCCACAGCTTGAGCTGTACATTGACCCATTTCAGCCACAGCTGGAGTGGGACCTGGCACTGAGTCCCTAGGCTACACACAGCAAGGGGACCCTGGGCCTGGTCCATGGAAACACTTTTTCCTCCTGGGCCTCTGGGCCTGTGATGGCAGTGGCTGCCATGAAGATCTCTGACATGGCCTGGAGACATTTTCCCCATGGTCTTGAGGATAGGTTCCCTGCTACTCATGCAGATTTCTGTAGCTGGCTTGAATTTCTCCTCAAAAAATTGGTTTTTCTTTTCTACTGCATCATCAGGCTACAAATTTTCTGAACTTTTATACTGTTTCCCTCTTAAAACGGAATGCTTTTAACAACACCCAAGTCACCTTTTGAACGCTTTGCTGCTTGGAAATTTCTTCTGCCAGATACCCTAAATCATCTCTCTCAAGTTCAAAGTTCCACAGATCTCTAGGGCAGGAGCAAAATGCCGCTAGTCTCCTTGCTAAAATATAACGAGAGTCATCTTAGCTCCAGTACCCAACAAGTTCTTCATCTTCATCTGAGACCACCTCAGCCTGGACCTTGTTCATATCAGCATGTTTGTCAAAGCCATTCAGTAAGTCTCTAGGAGGTTCCAAACTTTCCCACATTTTCCTGTCTTCTTCTGAGCCCTCCAAACCATCCAACCTCTGCCTGTTACCCACTTCCAAAGTTGCCTCCACATTTTCAGGTATCTTCTCAGCAATGGCCCACTATACTGGTACCAGTTTACTGTATTCGTTTTCATGATGTTAATAAACATACATACCCGAGACCGGGAACAAAAAGAGGTGTAATTGGACTTAACAGTTCCACATGGCTGGGGAGGGTCCCAGAATCATGGCGGGAAGCAAAAGGCACTTCTTCTTCTTCTTTTTTTTTTTGTTTTTTTGAGAAGGAGTCTTGCTCTGTTGCCAGGCTGGAGTGCAGTGGTGCGATCTCGGCTCCCTGCAACCTTTGCCTCCCAGGTTCAAGCGATTCTCCTGCCTCAATCTCCTGAGTAGCTGGCACTACAGGTGTGCACCACCATGCACGGCTAATTTTTTGTATTTTTAGTAGAGATGGGGTTTTGCTATGTTGGCCAGGCTGGTTTTGAGCCCCTGACCTCCAGTGATGAACCCACCTTGGCCTCCCAAAGTGCTAGGATTACAGGCATGAGCCACTGCGCCCGGCCTCCATATGATTTCTTTGGCTGCCGTCAATGTCGGCAATGTCTGTGAGTTACTCTGCGGCTTCGGTTGCAGTTGTTTGTGGAGACTGGTGAGGCTTTCTGGGGACTGGGGTTCTGGGGGTCCAATCCTCAGGCCACTGGGTGGCACCCACAGGCACTGGCTGTGGTGACAGTGGGCCCCTGGCAGAGCAGTCCTCAGACCCAAGTGGCTCACACGGGCATCTGGGGTGGTGGCAGCAGGCCCCAGGCAGGCCTTGGGTGGGCCAG
The DNA here is from genome assembly GCA_963573385.1 of Cacajao melanocephalus. Taxonomy (NCBI): domain Eukaryota; kingdom Metazoa; phylum Chordata; class Mammalia; order Primates; family Pitheciidae; genus Cacajao; species Cacajao melanocephalus. The sequence goes on from CAUYLG010004538.1 coordinate 8,461, forward strand.
TCATTGGGGCTCATATGTAGCACGCAGGCACCAGTCTTGGTGGTGTTGGAGGCCCCTGGTGGGATGCAAAGGCACTGGGTTTTGGGTCTTCAGGCAGCACAAGCAGATGTGCCACGGCCGTGCTGCTGGAGGGGATAGGGTCGCTGTCAGAGGCCCTGGGCAGGCAGCTCTCAGGCACTGGGGAGCACACACTCCAGCTCCCTATGTCCTGGGGGCAGCCTCCTCGATGTACTGCACAACCTGTTCACCAAGGTGTTGGGCACTGCATGGGCTCAGGTGCCAGGAACATGGCCATGCTGCTGAGTCCAGCTGGTGTTGCCACACTGCCTCCCTCTGAGTGGAAGTGGGGGTTGTTGGTGGGGCCCCTGGGGTGTGAAGAGGCAGGGGATATTGGGCCCCAGAGCAGGATGTGGTTTGGTGTGAAAATGGTGCTGTGCTGCTGCAGCTTAGGTCCTAGGGCACCAGTGGGAGCAGGGTGAGTTCCTTCTCTGGGACAATGTAATGTCACAGACTCCAGGCAGCCCCTATACTAGGCTCAGAACTTGCAGGCCAGGCATGCCTGTAATCTCAGCACTTTGAGAGACCGAGGGGGGTGGATCATGAGGTCAGAAGTTCAAGACCAGCCTGGCCAAGATGGTGAAACCCCGTCTCTACTGAAAATACAAATATTAGCTGGGTGCAGTGCAGGTGCCTGTAATCCCAGCTACCTGGGGGGCTGAGGCAGGAGAATCGCTTGAACCCGGTGGGGTGGAGGTTTCTGTGAGCTGAGATCATGCCATTGTACTCCAACCTGGGAGACAGAGTGAGTGAGACTGTCTCAAAACAAACAAACAAACAAACAAAAACTTGGAAAGGCCAGGCTCTCCTGTGCTAGGATTGCAGGTGTCTGTGGTGGGAATGTGGACTGTTGGGGATCTCTTGCTTCCCTCATCCACCTCCCACCATGGGAAATCCTTCCTGGCTCCCAACTGGTCCCAGCATAGCTGCTTGGCTTCCTTTTTTTTTGAGATGGAGTCTGGCTCTGTCGTGCAGGCTGGAGTGCAGTGGCGCGATCTCGGCTCACTGAAACCTCCGCCTCTCAGGTTCAAGCGATTCTCCAGATTCAACCTCCTAAGTAGCTGGGATTACAGGCATGCGTCACCATGCCCGGCTAATTTTTGTATTTTTAGTAGAGACGGGGTTTCACCATGTTGATCAGGCTGGTTTCGAACTCCTGACCTCAGGTGATCTGCCCGCCTCGGCCTCTCAAAGTGCTGCGATTACAGGTGTGTGCCACCATGCCTGGCCTGATAGTCATCTTACAAGATACAGGAAGTTGTGTCCTTCTGAGAGAGCGCCACCCCTGCAGTGGCCTGGTGCCTGGTTTGCAATACCAAATATGTCTCTCTACAATGTGTCGTGTGCGGCTGGAGTAAGACAATGGGGATATTATGCAGTGTGAGCATCCACATGCTAGACGGTTACATGCATCTCCCAGGTGCGGAGAGTGTTCTCCCATATCAGCCCCCAAAGGAGGCTGCCTGCTTCGCTCCAGTCCTGTGTTCCTCCTCGTGGTAGAAACACAGGTGGGCCCCTTAAAGATGGCGCACAGGTGTCAATGCACGGTACTATCAGGTCCGGCTTCTAGAAGAGACCATCCAGGCAGCTTGCAGCTCAGCCCATTGGGTACTATGTCCTTTGCCTGTATCAAGCCAGACACTCTCAGTGGATGGCTGGATACAGGTGCAAAGATTGCCTCAGAATGAGCCATCCGGGCACCAGGCCTGGTCAGGAATTCGGCCCTGTCCCTCTTGTATAAAGGAGGGAGGCTCAGCACCTCTGTCAAAGACTGTCCTTCAGCTGTCACACTTGTGACAGGGCTAGGCACCTAATGGAGCCCTTTGCTAGTTTTTTTTTTTTTCTAAGATGGAGTTTCACTCTTGTTTCCCAGGCTGGAGTACTATGGTGCGATCTCGGCTCACTGCAACCTCTGCCTTCTGGGTTCAAGCGATTCTCCTGCCTCAGCCTCCTGAGTAGCTGGGATTACAGGCATGTGCCACCACGCCCAGCTAAATTTTGTATTTTTTTTTTTAGTAGAGACCATGTTGGTCAGGCTGGTCTTGAACTCCCAACCCCAGGTGATCCGCTTGCCTTGGCCTCCCAAAGTGCTAGTATTACAGGCATGAGGCACTGCGCCCAGCAGCCCTGTGCTAGTTAATGTGCTCTTCTGTTGCAGGCATGCGTGCCATTTGTCCACATTCTGTGTCTGGGCCTTCCTAGGCTTTGGTTTCTGGAAGGTGTCCTTCAGCTAACTTGCTATGGGGTACTGGGTATGTACCGGCATGGGGACCCCTTTGTAACGTCTTCCACTTGCTGTAAGGCACATCATGTAGTGCCGAATTGTTGCTGCATGACACTATAATCTAACTTCAGTCTCTTTCCATAGCTGGGACCAGAATCCTAAAGGCACAAGTTTATGTCCTTGTCTTTGCCACCGGTCCCAGTTGGCCCCCTTCTTGACTAAGTGGTACAGTGGCCTAAGGAGTAGAGCCAAATGGGACATAAAAGGACACCAGCGCCCTAGAGGAACGAGGAAGGTTTGCAACGGCTTTGGTGGTGTAGGATGTGGGTGGGCCTGCAGTGTATTTATCATGGCAAATTGAATCCTGTTAGACTTACCCAACCAGATGACACCAGGTGTTTGACTTGATAAGCCTGGTACCCGACTTTGCCTGGTTTGACCACCCATCCTCTGTTAACCAAGTGAGACAGCAAGGTGAGGGCTACGGTTTGTAAACTAGAAAAAGACTCAGAAGTAGGCCGGGCATGGTGGCTCACACCTGTAATCTCAACACTTTGGGAGGCCGAGGCGGGTGGATCACCTGAGGTTGGGAGTTTGAGACCAGCCTGACCAACATGGAGAAACCTCTGTCTCTACTAAAAATACAAAATTAGCCGGGTGTGGTGGCGCAGGCCTGTAATCTCAGCTACTGGGGAGACTGAGGCAGGAGAATCGCTTGAACCTGGGAGGTGGAGGTTGCAGTGAGCCGAGATCCTGCCACTGCACTCCAGCCTGGGCAACAAGAGCAAGACTCCGTCTCAAAAAAAAAAAAAAAAAAAAAAAAGACTCAGAGGTTAGCATGATATCATCAATGTTACAGAAAACATGTACCCCTCTAGGGTGGTCCATCTACTGAGGTATGTGACCACTAGGCATTGACACATAGTGAGGCTGTGGAAATATCCTCGCTGCAATACAGTAAAGGCCCATTGTTCTTCCCAGGTGGTAAGATTAGGCTTTATGAGCTCGGTAATCCCCAGGGGGGGGGAAGAGACCAGGTGGAGGTAGTTGAGTCATAGGGGCCGTTTCCCCCATTCTGTTCTCGTGGTAGTGAGTGAGATCTCGAGAGATCTGGTGGTTATATAAGGGGCTCTTCCCCCCTCACTGGGCCTGGTGAAGAGGGTGGTTTGTTTCCTGTTTGTTTTCTGCTACGAGCATAAGCTTCCTGAGGCGTTTCCCAGCCATGCTGAACTGTGAGTTAATTAAACGTCTTTCCTTTATGAATTACCCAGTTTTGGGTAGTTCTTCATAGCAGCATGAAAATGGACTCATATACGAGGTGAATGCAATTACAAAATGAGGTGTGCCCAGTCCCTCTCCTGTCCTCATCAGAAAGGAGGCCATATGGGAACAGCTGCATACATTAGGGGGACCACTTTATTTAATCTCCAGTAATCTGTCATTTTCCATGTCCCATCAGGCATCTACATGAGCCATGCAGGGTTTGTGTGGACCGTTCACTGGTCTTTTTTTTTTTTTTTTTTTTTTTTGAGACCAAGTCTTGCTCTGTTGCCCAGGCTGGAGTGCAGTGGCGCCATCTCGGCTCACTGCAACCTCCACCTCCTGGGTTAAGGCGCTTCTCCTGCTTCAGCCTCCTGAGTAGCTGGGATTACAGGCACCTGCCACCATGACCAGCTCATTTTTGTATTTTTAATAGAGACAGGGTTTCACTATGTTGGCCAGGCTGGTCTCCAACTCCTGACCTTGTGATCCGCCCACCTTGGCCTCCTGAAGTGCTGGGATTACAGGCATGAGCCACTGCGCCCGGTCTGTTCACTGGTCTTAAATCTACCCAGACTTCTTTCTTTTTCGGTCCCCATGATCTCATCAGGACCTCCTGGAACGCGTTGTTTCAATGCTGCTATTCACAGAGGGGCTGCAGCTGTGCTGGTGCCTGTTTCCCATTCTCCTTGATCACACGCTTCACCGTCCTAACTCTCAGTTGGAATTTGGAGGGTCAAGCCTGATGAAACAGCCATTTCCCAAGATGCACCCTGGGATGGGAGCTCTGTGTACTAACTAGGGTTTGGGCGGCAGTATCCTAACTGGTCTGAACCTGTCTGACTTTCACGGGCCCCTCAGGAGGCTAAGGCAGGAGCATCCCTTGAACCTGGGAGGTGAAGGTCGTGGGGAGCTGAGATCACACCATTGCACTCCAGCCTGGGCGATAGAGTGAGACTGTCTCAAAAAAAACAAGAATGCCAGGCTGTGTTTGCTCTTATCGGGATCCTAGGCCGTTAGCATTTGTCCTAAAGGGGTTGGCACCTGCATCCCTATGTGGGAGGCGCAGTGGGCTGAGTCTGAGGCCTCTTACGGAAGTGCTGTTTTGGCTGGAGCTTTGCCACAGGCCGACCGGAACAGCATTGGGCTGTTTATTTTCACAGTAGGCGTTCCCGCCACTAGCTGGTCACACGATATTTGCCGGAGGGGAGGGGGGCGGGGGCTGAGGGGGTCCCCTGACGGCCCCTTGGCTGTTTTTCCTTCGGCTCCCCCTTTTTTTTTTTTTAAGGCAGAATGTCCATCTCTCACCCAGGCTGGAGTGCGATGGTACAATCTCTGTCCAGTGCAACCTCCGCCTCCTGGGTTCAAGCAATTCTTCTGCCTCAGCCTCCTAAGTAGCTGAGACTACAAGTGCGTGCCACGATGCCCGGCTAATTTTTATATTTTTAGTAGAGATGGCTTCACCATGTTGGCCAGGCTGGTCTTGAACTCCTGACCTTGTGATCTACCCACCTCAGCCTCGCAAAGTGCTGGGATTCCAGGCATGAGCCTGCGAATCCCTTGTTTTTGTCCCAGCATCATGCACACCTCTCCTATGCAGTTTCCGTTTCTCCTAAGCGGTGGCGCCTTGGGCCGCCCGAGACACTGGCTATCCTACCAAGGGACTCGAGAGAGACTAGCATGCCACGCCCTCGGTGCGCCTTTTGTAAGATGGTGTTTCTCATGCCAGCAGCGAAGAGCCCATTGTCAGGACCTCAGTAATGCTTAGCATAGATAGCAAGCGTCACCCCTAATTCCCAGAGGATGTCCCTCAATCCCTCCCTAATCTGCCGTCACAAAAGAGACATGGGGACATTCCTTTCATTGGGCCAGGCTGCCTTGCAGCTCGCAGCCCCCTAGCTGAGGAGGGAGGTTGCCTGATCCTCATTGTTGCTGCCATCAAGGAATGGATGCTGGTGATGGACGCCGTTTTACTCATCTCTGTTATTCCATGTCCTGTAGACAGAGACGCCACCCTGTCACCAACTGTCTCCCGTTCTGCCTGAACCTGCTTCCCAATTCCACAGCCCTGGCTTGGGAGACCTTGACTCCAGGTCTCTTCTTCAGCCTCTTGAACCTCAGGTGATCCGCCCGTCTCGGCCTCCCAGAGTGCTGGGAAGTGTGAAACGGAGTTTCACTCTTGTAGCCCAGGCTGGAGTGGAGTGGCGCAATCTTGGCTCACTGCAACCTCCGCCTCCGCAATTCAAGAGATGCTCTTGCCTCAGCCTCCCGAGTAGCTAGATGTTAGGTGTAGCTAAAGTGAGATGCCTAAGCTATGGCAGCTGAGGTTGGCTGGCCACTCCAGACTGTGCTCTGAGCAGCCACAGGAGCCGAGCTCACAGCACAGGTGAAGGTGCGTCCGTTACAAAATGAGCACTGGGGTGCCTTCCAGGCAGGGGCAAGTCTTCCGGGGCGTCCCCTGCAGATGTGGTTGCTTGGCTTTCATCTTAGGGGTGCCCAGCAAACATGCAGAGAGGATGGGAACCTCTGTGAGCTCATCCCAGCCTCCCTTCCTCACTAGAGCTCTCCGTGGGGTCCCAGGACTTGGAGTCCCAGATGATTTAGTCATGAGGGCCCCGACTCATTGACATAGCAGCCAGCAGCTCTTCAAATGGACCGAGTCCCCGACAAGCCAGTCTCTCCATTTTGTCATCCCGCACCCACAGGCGGAACAGTTTCTGACGTTTCAGCCTGAGCTGATTAGGCATCTCTTCCTAGTCACAGCTCATCTTGTAATAGATGCACCTTCACCCGTGCTGTGAGCTCTGCCCCCGTGGCTGCTCAGAGCACAGCCTGGAGTGGCCAGCCGACCGCAGCTGCCACCGCTCAGGCGTCTCACCTTTGCTTAATTACATCCACCCCCTGCAATAGCTCTTCCAGACCTTTCTGGGTTTTTTTTTTTTTTCCTTTTTGAAATCGAGTCTTGCTCTTGTTGCCCAGGCTGGAGTGCAATGGCCCGATCTCGGCTCACTGCAACCTCCGACTTCTGGGTTCAAGCGATTCTCCTGCCTCAGCCTCCCGCGTAGCTGGGATTACAGGCACCCACCACCACAGCCAGCTAATTTTGTACTTTTAGTAGAGACGGGGTTTCACCATGTTAGCCAGGCTGGTCTTGAACTCCTGACCTCAGGTGATCCGCCCGCCTCAGCCTCCCAAAGTGCTGGGATTACAGGCATGTGCGACCACACCCAGCCTAGACCTTTCAGTGCTTTGGGGGCATCTCTGTAACCATTCCTTGGGCCCCATCCATCATGGATAGTAGCTTTTGGGCCCCACACAGACATGGACAGCCAGCCCGACATTCCCCCCATGGATTTCCTCCTCTCCAACCCCATCGACTCTGTGCACAGCATCTTCTCCAACCTCCTGCTGGGAACATCAGTTGTTGTTCCAGATGCCTGTTTGAGTATCCATGGCACCAGGTTCAAGAAGAGACCTGGAGCCGGCACACAAAACATAGGGCTTATTTGCGGGAACTTCCAGGTTGGGCCAGTGGTGGTGGGCTGGACAGGAGAACCACGACCACTTGCAAAACGCATGCAGTTTAGCCCGGGCGCGATGGCTCACGCCTGTAACCCCAACACTTTGGGAGGCCGAGGTGGGTGGATCACTTGAGGTCAGGAGTTCAAGAACAGCCTGATCAACATGGTGAAACCTCATGTTTACTAAAAATTTAGCCGGGCGTGGTGGCGGGCGCCTGTAATCCCAGCTACTCAGGAGGCTGAGGCTGGAGAATTGCTTGAACCTGGGAGGTGGAGTGAAACTCCATCTCAAAGAAAAAAATGCAATTCCTAGGGTAATCTCACTTAGCATCCTCCTCGCTAGCAAGCTCCACGTGGCAACCCTCACTCTCAGGGTGGAATTAAGTTATTGCTGTCAGGTGTATCTGCCCGAAGGGTGGGCTTAAGGAAAGTTATTGCTATCAGCTCTGTCTACTAGATACTCCCAAGCTCCCTTTTGTCTGGAGGCCTGAGATACTCTGTGACAGCTTTATTGAAATGTGATTCCTACACCATACAGTTACCCTATTTAAAATTTACAATTGCCGGGCGCGGTGGCTCATGCCTGTAATCCTAGCACTTTGGGAGGCCAAGGTGGGTGGATCACCTGAGGTCAGGAGTTCAAGACCAGCCTGGCCATCATGGTGAAACCCCATCTTTAAAAAAAA
>CAUYLG010004540.1:0-15514 GCA_963573385.1 Cacajao melanocephalus
AACACCCACCTGAGTGAGAACATTGGTGTTAGATTTTCTGTTCTTGTGTCAGCTTGCTGAGAATGATGGTTTCCAGGTTCATCCATGTCCCTACAAAGGACACGAACTCATCATTTGTTATGGCTGCATCATATTCCATGGTGTATATGTGCCACATTTTCCCTGTCACATCTATCATCGATGGGCATTTGGGTTGGTTCCAGGTCTTTGCTATTGTACACAGTACTGCAATGAACATTCGTGTGCATGTGTCCTTATAAGTAGAACGATTTATAATCCTTTGGATATATACCCAATAATGGGATTGCTGGGTCAAATGGAATTTCTATTTGTAGGTCCTTGAGGAATCGCCACACTGTCTTCCACAATGCTTGGACTAATTTACACTCCCACCAACAGTGTAAAAGTGTTCCTCTTTCTCCACATCCTCTCCAGCATCTGTTGTCTCCCGATTTTTTAATGATCACCATTCTAACTGGCGTCAGATGGTATCTCAGTGTAGTTTTGATTTGCATTTCTCTAATGACCAGTGATGATGAGCATTTTTTCATATGTTTGTTGGCCTCATGTATGTCTTCTTTTGTAAAGTATCTGTTCATATCCTTCACCCACTTTTGAATGGGCTTATTTCTTTTTTTCTTGTAAATCTGTTTTAGTTCTTTGTAGATTCTGGATATTAGCCCATTGTCAGATGGGTAGATTGCAAAAATTTTTTCCCATTCTGTTGGTTGCCAATTCACTCTAATGACTGTTTCTTTTGCTGTGCAGAGGCTGTGGAGTTTGATTAGGTCCCATTTGTCTATTTTGGCTTTTGTTGTCAATGCTTTTGGAGTTTTGGTCGTGAAGTCCTTGCCTACGCCTATGTCCTGAATGGTTTTGCCTATGTTTTCTTCTAGGGTTTTTATGGTGTTAGGTCTTATGTTTAAGTCTTTAATCCATCTTGAGTTAATTTTAGTGTAAGGTGTCAGGAAGGGGTCCAGTTTCTGCTTTCTGCACATGGCTAGCCAGTTTTCCCAACACCGTTTATTAAGCAGGGAATCCTTTCTCCATTGATTTTGTCAGGTTTGTCAAAGATCAGATGGTTGTAGATGTGTAGTGTTGTCTCCATGGCCTCTGTTCTGTTCCATTGGTCTATATCTCTGTTTTAGTACCAATACCATGCTGTTTTGATTACTGTAGCCTTGTAGTATAGTTTGAAGTCAGGTAGTGTGATGCCTCCAGCTTTGTTCTTTTTGCTTAGAATTGACTTGGCTATGCGGGCTCTCTTTTGGTTCCATATGAAGTTTAAGGTAGCTTTTTCCAGTTCTGTGAAGAAGGTCATTGGTAGCTTGATGGGGATAGCATTGAATCTGTAAATTAGTTTGGGCAATATGGCCATTTTTGTGATATTTATTCTTCCTAACCATGAGCATGGAATGTTTCTCCATCTGTTTGTGTCCTCTCTTATTTTGTTGAGCAGTGGTTTGTAGTTCTCCTTGAAGAGGTCCTTTATGTTCCTTGTTAATTGTATTCCTAGGCATTTTATTCTCTTTGTAGCAATTGTGAATGGCCGTTCATTCTTGATTTGGCTGTCTTTAAGTCTGTCATTGGTGTATAAGAATGCTTGTGATTTTTGCACATTGATTTTGTATCCTGAGACTTTGCTGAAGTTGCTTATCAGTTTCAGGAGATTTTGGGCTGAGATGATGGGGTCTTCTAGATATATAATCATGTCATCTGCAAGTAGAGACAATTTGACTTCCTCCTTTCCTATTTGAATACCCTTTGTTTCTTTTTCTTGCCTGATTTCTCTGGCTAGAACTTCCAATACTATATTGAATAGGAGTGGTGAGAGAGGACATCCTTGTCTAGTACCAGATTTCAAAGGGAATGCTTCCAGTTTTTGCCCATTCAGTATGATACTGGCTGTTGGTTTGTCATAAATAGCTTTTATTATTTTGAGATACGTTCCATCAATACAGAGTTTATTGAGGGTTTTTAGCATAAAGGGCTATTGAATTTTGTCAAAGGCCTTCTCTGCATCAATTGAGATAATCATGCGATTTTTGTCTTTGGTTCTGTTTATGTGGTGCAATAATATGCTTCATTAAAATTATGAAACTGTCCAATAATAACCAGAATAAAAATTTTATATTAAGAAATTTGATAATCAAATGAGAGTGAAGCCATATCAGTGCATGAGCTTTTTAAAAATAATAAATGAATCATTTACTATTAATTTGTAATGTATTAAAGACAAAGCACAATGAAATTCATGTACACTTGAAAATATAAGGCTGAAAGGAATAATCCAAACTAATTGTGTAGACAACAGACCTAGATTATTATGCACATATCTGCACTGAAAATAATTAAGGGTAATATTTAATCCAATTTAATATAATCTATTATATTATATAAATTTAATTTAATTAAGGATGCTCCCTTAAAACAATTTGCATTTTTTTCTTTAAAAAATCTAAAAGATTACTTTTCTTACATACATACATAGACACATACATAGACACTCTTGGAGAAGCAGGAACAGCTTACTGTAATTAAAATTTACACTGAAGGCTTGGCACAGTGGCTCATAGTAGCACTTTGGGAGGTGGAGGCAAGAGGATCACTTATCATTAGGAGTTCAAGACCAGCTTGGGCAACATAGCAAGACCCTGTCACTCCAAAAAAAAAATAAAAATTAAAAACTTAGCCAGGCATGGTGGCGTGTTCCTGTAGTCTCAGCTAGTCAGGAGGCTGAAGCAGGAGGGCCACCTGAGCCCAGCAGGATGAGACTGCACTGTGTAGTGATCCTGCCACTGCACTCCAGTCTGGCATACAGAGTGAGACCCTGTCTCAAACAATCAAACAAACAAAACCCACAAAAATCGACACTGAAGTTATTCGTATTTACCATGTCTCTGCCACTTTACCAGATAGCTGATTTTGGACACAGTCCTTGACTTTTGAAAGCTTGTCTATCTGCAAAATAAGGGGAATAAAAGTATTCCCATACCTGTGTGAATCGGATGTAATGATTTGTGAGGCGTGCTGGTATCCTTTCTCATGCAGAAGCTCATACATTGTAGGTACTCACTGAATGCTAGTTTCTGTTTAAAAAGAAATGATCAAGGAAACAAAGAAAACTAACAAGACAGCTCAGAAATTAGCTGTTCAAGGTAATCTTCCACCATTACAAAATACAACTATTTCTGTTTTTGGTGGAGAACTTGAAGTGCTTGCTGTGAATTTTGATACTTTTTTTCCATAAAATATTTCTCTCAGAATTCTCAAAAGATGAGGCAAAATGTTCCACATTCATTCTTATGTTGAAAATAGTCATTGTATATTCTTTCCTCTTATTTGATCTTTATATTAATCCTGGCTGCTTTCTAGTATACCTTATTCTGTAATAGTCTTGATCTATGGGACCTCATTTTGATATTGGTAAAACACAACTTTTCTATATCCAAAAATAAAGTGTGCTTTACTGTAGCCTCAGAATACAGCGCAAGCAAGAATACCACTTGTTCATTGTAATTTGCATATGGAATTCTCACTTCTTCCATTTGCATATCAAAAGAGAGTCTCATATTTAACAAAATGCTTAGAAAATACATTTCAGACAAATAACATTACACCATTAGTGCCTAAGAGCTCATAGAATCATTTCTTATTTCACAGATATGTTCAAAACTTGCGTCTTACAATTTATACAGAAGAGACTGTACTAAATTACATCACTGGTTAAAAAAAACAAATTACTGTAAGTAGTAAGGTCAAATTAGACAGATGAAAATGCAAAAATCAGAATTTAACTAAATGAGTTGTTCATGTTTCTTTTTGTATAAATATTGCATATATTGGGATAGTTATATGGGTACACTCTAAATAGTGAACTATCAAGTATATTGCCTTAAATAATTAAAATCAGTTTAGATGCATGATAACTTTAAAAATAAAGTGTTTAGGTCATTATTGTTTATAATTTTACATCCTTTTACAGTGAGTTTGTGGTTTCATAATTACATGTAAATTGCCAATGATACATTTGTTTTTAGTAGTGACCTTGTTTTATACAATATTTGTCTAATTTCTAATATATAGTAATTTGATATTTACACAATATAAAATTTGATACTTACACAATATCAAATATCTAAGAAAATGGTACCTGTATATTTTAACATCAATTTTTAAAACATAAAATTCTAAAGCTACAGACTGGAGTAAGGGTTGTAATTTAAATGTTAGTAGTTACTATACTCATATTTGTAGTTTTCATATATTGAGATATGTGAATACATGTGGCTACATAAATGTACAGAAATATCATCAAGGAGAGGGTAGAGGATGTCCCTTCATATCTAGAATATTAGATTTCAATATTCCTAGAATGTTTGTATGATGAATAGAGAGGAAATTTAAAAATAAGAGGCAGTAACATGTATCATCTAAAATCACGTGTACTTACTATCATGAAGTACAACATTTGTTCAAATTATGGTCTAAATAACTTTTAAAACACTACATCATGACTGAAATAATGGTATGATAAGGTTAATAACATAAATGAACATTTATTGGGTATGTACTATTTTTCCAGCACTGTGCTAAGCATTATATGAATCCTCACATTAATCGTCTGCAGTGGAAAGGAAAATAGAAATAGCAAATTTAACTGAATTGTCCTCCCCTGTTGCTCTGCCAGAAGGAAGAGATAGACTTTGAATTCAGGTCACCTGATTCTTTCCAGGGATATTGTGGTAGTCAGGACTCTTCCAGTGGCAAATGAAAGGAACCCAATTCAAATATGCCTTATTAAACAACAACAACAAAATGAGATTGAAGGATTCATAGAATTGAAAACATAAGAGTGAGTTCAGAACTTACTAAACATCATCAAGATTCCTTTTAACCTTTCCCTTTCTCTCAGTTGTTTTGCTTGGAGTGTTGGCACATTGCATTTTTTTCCACGCAGCCAAGGGATGTTCACAGAAACTCCAAGTTTATATGAGCTGGCTTAGCAAACACCAAGGCAAGAATTTGCTTCCCTGAATTCATAGCCCAGGGAAGTTTTAAAATATTCTCCAGGGAGTATCTTAGGGAAATTTTCAATTTATAGGCTTAATCATGTGTCAACCCTTGAGGCCAAAGGAGTGGGATTTTATCCATCAGAGTCATGTGGAGTAAAAAGGGGGTAAACACTCTGCTCTAAAAAATGTAGAGGTTAAGTTTTCATTTACTGAAGAATGAGGATTAAAAAGTAGGAGTCAAATTCTGTGACACATAAGCATATTTTGAATGTGTGTCTTTTAGATTTAAAAAAATCTAAAACTTTAATTACAGTTATTTTGCAATTAAATTTTTGTTCATTTTTACAAATGAAAATCTAAAACCCTAATTGCAATTATTTTGCAATCAAGATTTTTTTCATTTTTACAAATAAAAAATACACATTCAAAATATGCTTATGTATCACAGAATTTGACTCTTACTTTTTAATCCTCATTCTTCAGTAAATCTAAAAAGTATACATTCGAAAGATATGATAAGGGATAATTTTGTTTCATGATATTCACATTGCTGATTTTAAATTGTCTTTCATGAAATATACCACTGCCATACTTCATTTATTAAAAGAAGAATATGAAAAGGAATAGCAACTTGCTAACAATTATTTATCGGAAATATTAATACTACTTACTAGTAATTAGTATTCAATAATATATTAGCTTTTACATCTAGTTATTATAGAAATGTATAATTAGTGACTATGCCCAATTACACTAATTATTTACCTAGACACGATTTTAATATAATTTTAGAATTAAGAGAAATTCCATACCAATTTTTGATCTTCTATTATAGGCTTTGTTTTTCACAGTTTTGAACAACTAGATATAGTTAATATTCTGGTATTTTATGTGAATTGAAACATATTTTCAGATAATTTATAACTGAATGTCTATTTTTTCTCACTTTAGGTTTTTCCTAACAGATTTCCTCTATTATGAATTTCTTGTGGTCTCATCTAACTTATCTTACTTTAAAAAATTAAGGTAGAAGAGACACTTCTCTGATTCTTGAATCATACCTAATTTATGTCCTTTGATGACTGCTTCACATATTTCTAGTAATATTTCTGCTTTCAGAAACATGCCAATTTATTGTAGATTTGAAAAAAAAAATTCCTTTTTTTATTGCATTGATTTCATACAATTTCTTCTTTATGCTTTCATACTTTTACTAATTGAAGTGCATTTACCTGCAGTAATAGCACAGATACTAAATGTGCGCTTCTGTGAATTTTGACAAACATGTATATCTGTGTAGCCACAATTTCTATCCATGTATAGAATATCCTTGAGATGTCCAAGAAAGTTTCCTGTACTGCTTTACAGTAAGTCCCCCACTTCCACCAGAGGCAATAGTTGTTCTTATTTCTATCAAAATAATTTGTTTTGCTTATTTTTTTAAATCTAAGTAAATAAAACTGTAAAGACTTGTAGTTTGATGTGTCTGACTTCCATAAGAACTTTGTATATTGTTTTTCATCTTCTAAATTTAGTCTAGATTTGTTTTTATGTTTAACATGAGTCTCTTTTAAGACAGTATGTAATTTGAAGTTGCTCTTTTATCAGTCTGACGCAATCTGTTTTTAGCTGGGGTGTTTCATTCATTCACATTAAATTTAACTATTAATGTGATTGAATGTAAATCTACTATTCTGTTGTTTCTTAATTTGTTCTCTTATTCTTTTACTTTTTAGTAGCTTATTACTTTTATTGTATTTTTAGCTATTCTTCTTAGTTATATTGTTTTCTTAATGATTTTAAATATGCTAACAACCTATGGCAGACTATTTAGAATTAATATTTTATTAAGTCACATGTAATATATGAAACTTCCAAGAAAATAGGTGTATTTACTCCATCTTTTGTCAATTGTTATCATATATTTCACGTCTACATTTGTTATAATCCTTACAATGCATTGTTAATATTTATGCTATCAACAGTTAATTTAGTTTTAAGAAATATATGTATTTTTGAGAGAAAAAACAGCTTTTTATATTTACTCACATATTTTAAATTTTTGATGTTACTCTTTGCTTTATGTGATTTTCTCTTTTTAAATTTTTTTTAAAATTTAAGTCATGTGCAGATTTGTTACATAGATAAACTTGTGCCATGGGTTTTAATTGTACAGATTATAACCTCATCCAAATATTAAGCCTAGTACCCATTAATTATTTTTCCTAATCCACTCCCTCTTTCCATCCCCCACTCCCCATAGGCCCCACTGTGTGTTGTTTCCTTCTATGTGTCCATGTGTTTTCATCATTTAGTTTTCACTTATAAGTAAGAACATGCAGTCTTTGGTTTTCTGTTCCTGCATAAGTTTGCTAAGGATAATGGCCTCCAGCTCCATCATTGTCCCTGGAAAGGATATGATCTCATTCATTTTCATGGCTGCATAGTATTCCATGTTGCGTATGTACCATATTTTCTTTATTCAATCTATTTTAATGGGCATTTAGGTGGATTCCATGTCTTTGCTATTGTGAGTAGTGCTTCAATGAACATATGTGTGCATGTGTCTTTATAATGGAATGATTTATATGCCTTTAGTTATATACCCAGTAATGAGATCTCCAGGATGAATGGTATTTCTGTCTTTAGATCTTTGAAGGTGATTCTCAGTTTCCATATGGTACCATTCTCTTCCAGCTTGAAGAATTTTTTCTGGTATAGTATTTTTCATATTACATGCCTACTTGCAATACATTCCCTCAGTTTTTGTTTTATTGGCTATATAATTTAAGGTTGATTTTTTTTCTTTCAGTATTTTAAACATCATTCTGTTGTCTCTGGTCTCTATTATTTCTGAGAAGTCTGCCTTCATTCTAATCATCTTTTCCCCAGCATATAATTTGTATTTTCTTTCTGGCTGTATTTAATATATTCTCTTTGTTTTTGGTTCCAGCTGTTTGAGTATGATGTGCTTAGGTATATTTTTCTCTGCGTTTTTATCCTGTTAGTATACTTTGTGCTTCTTGGAAATCAGGTTGGTATTATCCATTTGTTTTTTAAAAATAGGCCTATATTCTTTCCTATTGCTTCTCCTCTTTCCCTCTGGAGCTCCAATTATACTAGCCTACTCCGTATTGTTTCAGGGGTCATTCAGATTCTGTTGAGTTTGTTACATTCTATGCTATACATGGACCTGTTTTCAAGTTCACTGAGTCTCTCTTCTCAAGTTTAAAAACTTACATTACAGAGATTATAAAATAAACATTCTTGACATACTTTAAATTCATATATATACATATAAATATATATTCACATATTTCTTGAGGATTTTGTCATCATTAATTCTATAATCTTCTGCCTTTGTGTTTCTCAATTAACCATTCAAGTATGGCCCCAGAATAAGATTAAATAAAGTAAGATAATTCAAACTGAAAATATCTATATCTATAATACAAACCCTAATGACAAGCAGGTTTATATTATTATGCTGCTTGAGAATTTGGATTTCTCTATACATTTCAGAAAGCTGTAAGATTCTGATTATCATCAAGGAAAATCACCTATGAGGACACTGACAACATAGGAACTCAATAAATAACTTGCTAAATCAGTAACATTGATTGATGGTTTTCACTTTTATGTCAACGATTGTTTCAGTTCATCATGATCATTCTATCAACACTTTGCAATTATTGCCAAGGTAAACTGTAATTCCCAAGGCCTTTGCTTTTGTCACTTTCCTTTTTTATTGATCTTGATGGCCCCCAGTGATGTAAATTTCCATTAACCTGACATTTGTATACTGTTCTTTCAAAGAAAAAAATATTTTTAAATCTAAGAGGCACCGCAAAATGTACTGGCAAATAAAGTATTACCAGGATCCAATCTCATTTTGACAAACATTCTTTAGACAAAGAATCTCAAGTTTTTGTCATTGAGATGGCAAACAGTTTAGCTCTATATGAAGCAAAGGCATTAATGTAATCATACAGAAGTTTCAGGGAACCAAAATGAAAGTGAAACCAAGGAGTACAATTAAAAAATATGGCATCTATGGCAAAAGTAGCTAAATTTTCACTGAGTAAAGTGCTTTCTTTACAATTCAGCAGAATATATCTATTCAATGATCCTGAAGCTTTCAAAATTGATTTCATTGTCTGTGGAGAAGAAGATGGGATCCGACAGCAATAGCTTTCATGCAGCCAGAATCCCATCTTCCATTCTAAAATCACTTATCAGGGGGTGTCATAACATAGGCATCATTTTGTATGCATGATTATGCATGCATTTTCTTCAGGAATTTATTTTTGTGACTTTTATTAGATTCTGAATAAAAGTCTCCTAATCTGAAGAAAGTATTAGTTAGGATGGTTCAATTTAGAAGTGTCTTCAAAGGCCTAACATTTAACTTCCTACAAAAGAATACTTAGAGAAAATTCTTTAGAATCTTAGTTCATTTGTTAGAAAATATTATTCCAATTTAAACTACGATCCAAATTCCTGAATGTTCAGTTAGCCCTTATTAAAATGAAAAATGTTTGTCTGGAAAATGAAACAGTAAAGTGAAATACAACCTACAAAATGGTAATAAATATCTGTCAATCATTTATCCGAGAGAGAATTAGCATGCAGAATATGTAAAGAACACTTCTATCTCAACAATGGAAAGACAAATAACCCAATTAAAAATAGGCAAAGAATTTGAATTTATACTTTTTCTAACAAAGGTGTACAAATTATCAATAAATACGTGAAAGCATGCCTAACTCAAATGCAAATCAAAACCACAATGGAATACCATTTCCCACATACTAAGAAGGATAAAATTAAAAAGACAGGCAACAAGTGTTTACAAAGCAGAGAAACTGGAACCACATACATTGTTGGTAGGAGTAGAAAATGATGTTACTGCTTTGGAAAAGGGTTTTTCAGTCCACCAAAATGTTAAATATAGAATTATATATGACTCATCAATTTCACTCCAAGTGCCCAAGAGAAATGAAAGCACATGTCTATGGAAAACGTATGCATGTATTTCATAGCAGGATTATTCATTTTAGCCAAAAAGTAGAGCTAACCCACATTCCCTCAACTGGTGAATGGATAAACAATACATAGGATATATTAAAAATTGGAATATTATTTAGTAATAAAAAGAAAGAAGTACTGCTACGTGCTATAACATAGATAAACTTTGAAAGCATTAAGCTAAGTAACAAAAGACAGTCATCAAAAAAAACACATTATATGATTTCCTTTTTGTGAAATATCTAATTATTTTTAATTGAAAATGTACAGAAAGTAGATCCATTATTGTCATGGGAAGAAAGGTAAAGAAGAGTTCGATTAGAGAATGACTCTTAATGCCTATAGAATTTTCTTTTAGGGTGATGAAAATGTTTTAAAATGAGATTATGGGGATGGTTGCACAACTCTGTGACTATACTAAAAGCCACTGAACTACACACTTAAAACTGATAAATTTTATAGTACGTGAAATGTACCTTACTAAAATTATAAGAAAAAATTTAAAAGACAAGCATATACAAATTGTTTGTTAGAGTTTAAATGTTTGCTAATAATAAAACTGAAGTTTTGTTTGTTTGTTTGTTGTTTTGAGACAGAGTCTTGCTCTGTTGCCGAGGCTGGAGTGCCGTGGAGAGATCTCCACTCACTGCACTCTCCGCCTCTTGGGTTCAAGTGTTTCTCCTGCCTCAGCCGCCCAAGTAGCTAGGATTACAGATGCACCACACCTGACTAGTTTTTGTATTTTTAATAGTGATGGGGTTTCGCCATGTTGACCAGGCTGGTCTTGAACTCCTGGCCTTAAGAGAGCCACCTGCCTTGGCCTCCCATAGTGCTGGGATTACAGGCATGAGCCACCACGCCCAGCCTGTTTGTTTTAATGTTGGTAAGATGTTTTACTATATAAATATATTTTTTAATCCAAATGAAGCACAAACTTTACCTAAGCTTCTATCAAACTTGCATTGGCTTTTATGTTTTATATTTTTTCCTGTTCCTGTCCATAAACAAAGTTTAACGTAATTGTAATTATCAGTTAGAACATCTCTTGCCTTTTGTCTTCATTGTTTTTAACGGATGATGACATTTAAGCTTTGTGACTAATTCAAAGTATTTTTCAAATACAGATATTAGTACTATTTGTGTATGAGTAAATCCGTTAACGATCCCTCTCAATTGTTTGTTTGTCAAAAGCAGGTGGACAAAGCTATGCAATAAAAAAATGCTGAGATGACATAAAAACAAAAAAAAAGATGTAGAAACTATTATTTTAAATGATACATTCAGTGGGAGGGTAAATCGTGACTAAAAAGATTTTTAAAAGCAGCTCCATCTCAAAAAAAAAAAAAAGGCAGCTTCTTCTTTTCCTTTTTTGTTTTTGTTTTTTGCAAGGATGAGTCAGGACAGGTTGGGCTCAGATGGCTTGTGCCATATCATATTCTTCTTATACCTGAAATCACAGCATTATTCACAGGCAGCAACGTGGGTTTGCTCTGAGAAAATTTCAATGCTTATATGTTTCCGTATCATTTTAAGTATTAAGTTGTAACCACAAATGTGTTTTGATTCTAAAATAAGTGAAAAACTCATGGATGCCATTAGCATGGTTTTCTTCTTTTGAATTGAGTCACAAAACTTTCTAATTTATTTTTAGCTTACCTAATATAATTTTTAAAGAATTAGTAAAATTTCTAGTTAGCAATTATTTTTCTGCATACCTGTAACAAGATAGGAACTAAGTAACCATATATTAAATGAGTTTATCCATCCTGGACTACAAAAGCTGCTTAAAAGAATGCAAGAAGATTGAATTTTTCTAAATTGAGTTTTATTATATTGAATTTTAGTAAATTCTAAAATATAAAATATAAGTTGCCGTGAATACAAGACCACATTTCATCTATACAACTGAAAAACTAAAAGTAAAATTAAAACATTTTCATTTGAATTCAAATTACTGAGTTGAAGTCATATATTTTCCACAGTGTATGTAAACAATGGAACACTATCTGAGATCACTATCTAATATCCTTTTCTATATGTGGAGTAACGTGGGATACTATCTAGACATTTACTGAATATCTATGTGTTTTTGGTACTTCAAAGGAGAAAAGAAATTGGCTGTTTGTAAGGATTAATTAATGCCTCAACAATCATCTTAAAGCCAAGTACAAAGTTTGCAAGCAAAAATCTGCTAGAAAAATTCATTGAAGTTACTTTACATTCAATGTTCCAAAATATTAAAATGCTAACAAAGACCCATACAATGTCCGTTGATGAACATCTTTTCTCAGTATGCCTAGCCGTGCCTGATAGACTGTGCTCCTCTAGATAAGCATACATTTTCCATAAATCAGCTTAGGGGTGATTTCCAACTTTGCAGTTAGATGCTATATTTTATAATCTAAAAGATTTATCTTTTCCTCCTTTAAAAACTATTTTAAGTTACCTCATTGGAAACTTATAAAAACATAATGCCATGGGACTTGTGTACCTCGTATAAAAATTGCTCTATGGAAAAATTAAAATTGTTATGTTTATCTCTAAACAACATGATGCTCCAGCTATTAATGAGGTAAAGTGTTTTATTAAAAAAGATAAATGTTTCCTTGTTCACAGTCAAATTTGTAAGCTTTTAAAATGTTAAAGAGAAACTTAAAATCTTTAAAGACAAATTGTTTGTGAATCGTTTAAAAAATAAATTTGTTGGGTAAATTAGTTACAGATCTCTCAAGGGAATTAGTGCTTTGCAGCTTATAAGGGAGGTTGAGGAAATTTGACAATACTTATTTAAGCATCGGTATTATTTTTTAAAAATTTTAATGATAATTTGTTACTACTTTTCTATTAGTATTAAATTGATATTATATTAAATATTAAGTGTATGTTTTCAGTTTTAGTTTATGCAAATTATTATTATTTCCTTGCTTTAAAACATGTGCCATTTCATAAATTCTAGGCAAAAAATAAAGAAAATGCATAGAGAGTAAAATGATACCATATTATTTACAAAATGCTAGATAGTTGTTTCTATGCAAAAGTGCTTTACCTGTGTAAATATGCATCTTTATATGAAAAATCCTTATTTCTGTGAGACTTGAGGGGATGCCTGTCCATTTGAAATATGACTAATATGTGTCATTGAAATAATAAGGTATAGTGCGGCATATATTTCACATATTATAAATATCAGGTATATGTGATTAAATAGCGCTATAGGAATCACATACAACTTTACAACAGATACTTTTCATAATAGAAATCACTGATTTTGTGCATTTTCAATTTAAAGTGGATTTTTACATCATTTTATTTGACAGTAAAGGCTTAAAAACAGTTATAAAATATAATAAAAATCATAATAATCTAATTTTATTTTTTCTCCAATATTGTATACAAATCCAAACATTCAAAATCTGAAAAGGTTCAAAATAAGAAAATGTTCAAGTGCCGGCATGACACCACAGGTGGAAAATCCCGAACCTAATCTCATGTGGTGGAGGGGAGGTCCCATTGGAAACACAAGTGCTCAACTTACAGCCACTGAGAATGCCTCCCATTGCTAGAAGACCCAATTTTTGCTCCTTTAACTGCTTCTAAGTGTCTTCTCAACTAAAGGTTAAAATCCAGTGTATGATAACCTTTTCATCAAAACACAGTGCTGTACATAGAGACTAAAAGCCTGCCATTGTTTGTTGCTGCTGTTTAACAGCTGATCCAGGTATTCTGGTCATGTTACATCCAGGTATTCTGGTCATGCTGCCTAGTTACCCTAAACACATTCATTATTTCTTCGCTGTTTTAATAGTGTGTCCTATTTGTCACCATTAAGTACTTTTGTGTGAATACGTGTAAGAAATGATTTCTTATGGGTAGTACGTAAATTTAGAGTCAAGAATGATGGTGATGTCAAACAAACACACATTGTCCACATGGGGCCCTAACGGTAACACCTTTGCTTTCCGGTGATTTAATGTACACAAACTTTGTTTCATGCATGAAATTATTTTAAAATATTGTATAATTTTACCTTCAGGCTACGTGTATGAGGTATACGTAAAACACTAATAAATTTTGTGTTCAGACTTGGGTCCCATCGCAAGATATTTCATTACGTATGTTCAAATATTCCAGAATCTGAAGAAAAAAGTCAATAATTTGAAACACTTCTGGTCCCAAGCATTTCAGATAAATGACACTCAATCTGTACTCTCATTTTCAACATTTCGGGGTTTTTTTTGATTGTCCACATGTTGCCCCACTTACTCTTTCACGTGGAAATCACATTAGTTTCCTCATTGTTTTAATCTTCATATATCTGAGTTGCTGTGGACAATTTTGTATCACCCCCTGGAGTTCCTGGGCTTCCTTGGCCTTCATATGTATGACATTGATGGGGAAAATGGCAGGTAAACTTAAGTCATATTGTCAAAACCCTGCATTGCTTTCCTGAGAGCAATGGTGACATACTGTATAAAATGTTAGAATTCTGACAGTCAGTTCTACTGCTTCGTATTTACTTTGCCCAAATATGATAATATAGGTAAATAGTTAAATATGGCAATATATAATAAAAATTCAGAGATCCACTAACGTGGATAGCTAATTTTCAGAAAAACCCTCATATCAATTTATACTGTGTGTTCTTCAAATATACAGACAATGTAATACACACAAGATTTGATATAGGCACAGATGATCCATGGTTTATCCACTCTCTAATATGAAACAAATAATTTTGTCAGTTTTTTCTCATTTCAGAAACACTTCTGGGGAACTGAGCTGCACGACAAATTCTAATTTGAAAACCAGTTGAATGTGTTTGATTTCTTCTGAACTTGAATACATATCCACATAAATTTATCACTGAAACTGAAAAAATATGTTATCAAGGTTTACTTTTCTTTGGTTTCCTTCTCTCAACTCATTCCTTCCAATAGTTTCTTTACCTACCTATAACATCAAGGACAAGGTGCCACATGAGCTAGCTCCTAAAAGTATCTGGTGATGCTACCTGCTCCTAACATCTTTCCTTCTCTTTGAAAGAAGTTTCTTGGAGGACAGCATGCAGGCAACCAAGATAAGTACATACATCTCTCATACAATATTTTCATTGTTTCTCATTGTCTTTTGTAGGCCAATTCATTTTTCTCTAACTAAAAATTCATCCTTACCTGTCTATATGCTACATTTGGTTTCTGGAGTTTTGTCCAGTCATTTGAAGACATCATTTGAAACATGTGAAAAAAAAGTTCTAAATGGGCCGGGCATGGTGGCTTACTCCTGTAATCCCAAAATTTTGGGAGGCCGAGGCAGGGAGATCTTTGAGATCAAGAGTTCAAGATCAGATGGGTCAGCATGGTGAAGCCTCATCTCTACTAAAAATACAAGAATTAGCTGGGCATGGTGGCACATGCCTGTAATCCCAGCTACTCAGGAGGCTGAGGCAGGAGAATTGCTTGAACCCAGGAGAC
>CAUYLG010004542.1:0-128152 GCA_963573385.1 Cacajao melanocephalus
CAAAGCACCATGGCACATGTATACCTGTGTAACAAACCTGCACATCCTGCACGTGTACCCCAGACCTTAAAGTATAAAAATAATAAATATAATAATAATACATGGTCCCTGACGGGATGGACATCCGAGACCCATTCCTGAGATGTTCCATGTTGGAGTCTCTCCAGGAATGGTCCCTTTGTGGAGAAGGATTTCCACACTTGATCGTAGCCTAGAGGTTGTTGAGTGATAAGAGATGGATACCGAAGTTTTGCTGAACCCACATGTCCTATTTACAGTTTCTCAATTATATGGCTTTGCATGGTCTGCCGTGAAGACACACCCTGAGTATCTTTCTGTGTGTGTGTCTGTCCATCAGGAACAGACTGGACAAGGAATATGTGGCACATAGACACCATGGAATACTATGTAACCATAAAAAAGGATGAGTTAGTGTCCTTTGCAGGGACAGGGATGAACCTGGAAACCATCATTCTCAGCAATCTGACACAAGCACAGAAAATCAAACACCGCATGTTCTCACTCATAGGCAGTGTTGAACAGTGAGAACACATGGACACAGGGAGGGGAGCATCACACACTGGGATCTGTTGGGGAGGACTACGGAAGGGACAGTGGGGGGTAGGGAGTTGGGGAGGTATAACATGGGGAGAAATGCCAGATATATGTGATGGGGATGGAGGCAGCAAACCACATTGCCGTGTATGTACCTATGCAACAATCCTGCATGTTCTGCACATGTACCTTAGAACCTAAAGTGTAATAAAATATATTTTTTTAAAAAAGGTAATAATTACGACTAGGTGGAATTTAATCCAGGAATTCAAGGTTGATTTAACGTCTAAAATTTATCAGGGTAAATTACCATAGAAACACATTTTGAAGAAAAGCCATATGCTCTATATAGACGCAAATTAAGAATTTAACAAAAGCCAACATTCACTCAGGACAAAAATTCACAGCAAAATAAGAATAGAAGAAACTTTTTCAACCTGATAAAGGGCATCTATAAAAAAGATTAATGCTTTATGACATGACACATCACCAAGACCAAGAACAGCACAAGGATGTTCTCTTCCACTCAACATTGTGCTGAAGGTTCTAGCCAGTATAATAAAAATAGGAAAAATAAATAAATGTAAAGGAATCAAAATTGAAAAAGGAGAAAAACTGTCTTCATGTACACCCAGCATGATTATTTATGTAGAAAATCCAGTGAAATCTATGAAAAGCCACTGGAACTAACAAATGAGTTTATCAAGGTTGAAAGACACAAGATAAATATACAAAAATTAAATTTTAATATACTAACAATATAGTAATAATCAAAAATTAAAATTGAGAAAACAATATTATTTACAAGAACATCAGAAAATATAAAATATTTAGGGAAAGATCTGCAAAAGTTGTGAAAGACATGTACACCAAAGACCCTAAAATATTATTTAAAGAAATTTTTAAACACCCAAATAAATGGAAATATATATACTATGTTCATGAATTGGAAGCCTCAATAATGTTAAAAATATTGTTGATGAATTGTCCAAATTCATCAACAGATTCAATGCCATCCCATTTAAAATCTCATCATGCTTTTTAGTAGAAAGTTTTAAACTAATTCTAAAATATTTCTAGAAATGCAAAGAACCTGAAATAGATAACGTAACTTTGAAAAAAAAAAAAGAGCAATTTTAGAGGATTAGCATTACCTGTTTTTATGAGTTATAAAATTGTAGTAATTAGAATAGTGAGGTATTGGTGTAAACAACAATGTAACAGAATAGAGGCCAGAAATAGACACAAACATATATCTTTATATATATAGCTAAGTTTTGACAAGCTTATAAAAGCAAGTAAAGGGAAGAAGTTTAAATCTTTTCAACTAATGGTATTAGAACGATTGGATATTCACATGTAAAACTACATATTTTGATCCATTCTGTGCACCACATACAAAAATCAACTGAAAAGGGTAATAGACCTACATATAAAACCTAAAACTTTAACACTTCTAGAAGAAGGCATAAGACAAAATCTTTATGACCTTGGGTTAAGTAAAGGCATCTTAGATATAACTACATAAAAAAAGAACTTGTAAATTGAACTTCATCAAAATTCAAAATTGCTTTTCAAAGACACTGTTAAGAGAATAAAACGACAAGCTGTTAAGAGAATAAAAGACAAGCCACAGACTGAGAGAAAATATTTTCAAACGATATATTTGGTGAAAGATGTATATCTATAATATATAAATAACCTTCAAAAATAAATAATAACATAAACAATGTTATTTAGAAACAGACAAAAGATTTGCCTTCACCAAAGAAAATATGCAGAAAGCAAAGAAACATATGAAAAGAAACACAACATTATTACTTGTAAGGGAAATGCAAATTAAAGCCACAATGAGATACCTCTGTACTCCTATTAAAATGGCTAAAATTAAGAAGCCTGAACATACCAAGTATTGCCAAAAATGTGAAGAATTGGAATTCTTATACACTGCTGAGAGAATGTAAAGTGGTACAACTAATTTTGAAAGCAGCATGGCAGTTTCTCAAAAATTTAAACAACCACCTACTATATGATCCAGTCATTCTCCTCTTAGGTATTTACCCAAGAGAAGTGTAAGTGTATACCGATGCCAAAGCTTCTACGCAAATGCTCGCAGAAGCATTATTTGTAACAGCCAAAAAAGTGAAAACATCCCAAATGTCCATCAATTGGAGAAGAGACAAGCTGTGGTACATTCATATAATGAAATACTATCAGAAATGAAAAGAAATGAACTATTGATATATACTACAACACAGATGGATCTCAAAATAATTATGCTGAGTGAAAGAAGGCAGACAAAATGTGTGCATATTGTAGCTTCCATTTATATAATTGTAGGAAATGCAAATGAATCTATAGTGACAGAAAGCAGATCAGTGGTTGCCTAGGGATTGGGGGTGGGGGGTGCAGGAGAGAGGAATTTCAAAGGGGCACGAAGAAACTTTTGGAAATGATGGATATGTTCATTATCGCAAATATACATATGTCAAAACTCATCAAATGGTATACTTTAAATATGTTCAGAATATTGTATGTCAATTATATTTTAATAAAACCTAAAAATAAAAGGTAAAGGCATCCATGAAGAGATACAGGAGCAGTAGGGAAGATTGTTTCGTCTCTTCTCTTCTCATATTCTACCTTCCTAGTCACAGCCTGGGGATGGTGAAGGAAGAGAAAGAATGAAGATGAGGGGATATTGGGGCTTGGGCCAGCCCCAGGAAAGCCACAGCTTCCCTGTACCCCCTACCTGCTACCCTGCTCACTTCCACAACCTGTTTCTTAAATTGATGTGTGAGAGCTGGCAGGGACCTGAGAGATGTTAAAGTCATATGCAATCGTCAGCAAATGTTTGTCAAACACAGTATTGGTCAAAGAAACAGAACCGATTGCAAATATAGATATAGATATAACTCTCTATATATGACTATATATATAACTCTCTATATATGACTACATATATATAGTCATATGTTGCGTAATAATGTTTCAGTCAACAATTGACTACATGTACGACAGTGATTGCATAAGATTATAATGGACATTTTATACTCTTACTGTACCTTTTCTATGTTTACATACACAAATAATTAGCATTGTGTTACACCTACCTGCAGTACTCAGCATAGTAACATGTCATACAAGTTTGTAGACTAGGAGCAACAGAGCATACCATATAGCCTAGGTATATAATAGGCTATACAACCTAGGTTTGTGTACATACATTCTATGATATGTC
The DNA here is from genome assembly GCA_963573385.1 of Cacajao melanocephalus. Classification (NCBI taxonomy): domain Eukaryota; kingdom Metazoa; phylum Chordata; class Mammalia; order Primates; family Pitheciidae; genus Cacajao; species Cacajao melanocephalus. The sequence goes on from CAUYLG010004542.1 coordinate 3,797, forward strand.
CACAATGACAAAATTGCCTAACAACGCATTTCTCAGAAGGTAACTCCGTTAAGTGACACATGACTACACACAGACACATACACGTACATTTATATAAAGAGAGAGACAGAGAGAGAGAGATGTTTATTAAAGGATCAGTACATGCAATTATGGAGGCTGGCAAGTCCCAGTATCTGCAGCTGGCAAGCTAGAGACCCAAACGAGTTGATGGTGTTAAGTTCTAGTCAAAGGGCAAAAGGCTTGTTCCAGCTCCAGGCAATCAGGCAGAAGTGGCCTCCTACTCAATTTTTCTGTTTGATTCAGGTCTCCAACTTATTGGCTGAGGCCCACCCACATTAAGGAGGGCAGCCTTCTTTACTAGTCCACTGATTCAAATGTTAATCTCACCCAGAAACACTCTCAGAGACACATCAGAATAATATTTGACCAAATGTCTAGGCACCCTGTGGCCCAAGCCAGTTGGCATAGAAAATTATCCATCATGCTCACTGTGGTGACTGTTGTTGAAGACGTGGGCAGGGCTAAGAGAAAGTGACAAGGGATAGTGCAGCACTGTGGGACTAAAAATATAAAGGAGATAATGCCACTCCGAGGCTAGGACCTGGTGGGGAGCAGCTACCAGCACCTGGACTCAGTATCTACAGGAGGTGAACGTGAAACTGGGGTAGCGGCCTTTTACGCAGAGATGCAGACAATCCACTGCCCAGTAGGGTGAGAGCAAGGGAAGTCCATATCTTAACCTTACTCTTCTTCTGCCCCAGTTTCTGTACTGGTACTTCGCATTAGTCAAGACAGAGGGAAACAAGCCCATTGAGGCAGTTCATACAAATCAGCCTCCTGGGGCCCAGAGCAGGGCAAAGAAGACTCAAAAGTGGCTCAGGAGGGGTCAATGAGAAATATCCAGTGCACCCCATTACCAGTGAGGCCATTAAGGCTCAGAACAGTTAATTTCATAAGGAACAATTAGCAGAGCCAAAACCAAACTGGCTTTTCTGACACTGAGTCCAAAATTCTCCCTAATTCTTCCTGCTGGCAGTCTGCTTTTTATTCCTCTAAGATGAGTCAAGGGGCTTCTTTGGGACTCACGACCTAGATATTGAATTGAAGGGCTTCCAGCTTGATCTGCGGATGTGATTGGAACCCTAGAATCTACATTTCCCTATTGTCCTAAGACCTCCCACTCCTGACCTCTGCCTACTTCACCAAACACCTCTTTTTATTTATTTATTTATTCTGTTGAGACAGAATTTCACTCTCGTCACCCACGCTGGAGTGCAGTGGTGCAATCTCAGCTTACTACAACCTTCACCTCCCAGGTTCAAGCAATTCTCCTGCCTCAGCCTCCTAGAAGCTGGGATTACAGGAACGTGTCACCACGCCAGGCTAATTTTCGTATTTTTAGAAGAGACGGGCTTTCATCATGTTGGCCAGACTAGTCTCAAACTCCTGACCTCAAGTAATCCACCCCCCTTGGCCTCCCAAAATGCTAGGATTACAGGTGTGAGCCACCGCACCTGCCCTCACCAAACACCTCTTGTCCCTTTAGTCACTTCAGCTGCTTGTCTTCTTCCCGTCCCTCAAAGGCACCAGCCTTTCTCCTGCCTCTGAGCCTTTGAACACACACTTCTCTCTGTCAGTAATGTCCTTCCTCTCACTATTCTCCTAGCTCAGTCCTCTTCTTCCTTCTTTTGCAGAGGCACTTCCATTACCCACCTACCTGCCATTTGAATTCAGCCACCTTTCTATTCACTCTTATTGCCCCCGTTCGTTCTCTTTATATTCTTGTAGAATGTGTAATTATATTTATATTCAGAAATGCTAACAATTGTTTCATAATTGTCACCCCCACTGGCTTTGAAGTTCCATTGGGGCAGGAACTATGACTGTTTTGCTTACTGCTGTAAACTCAATGATTTGCACAGTGCCTGGCATACAGTAGGTGCTCAGTAAATATTTGTTAAATGAATTAAGCAACTAGCTGTGTAACAAATCTTAAATCCCAGCAAAAGAGAGAATCCATGAGAGGCACTAGGCATCAGGGTGGGTTCCCAGACCCAAGGCTTCCCTTATGAGGAACCTATCACTTTCCAGCAGAGATTTTGGGAGCACCCCTCTGTTTTATGACAGGCTTATAGAATCCGCCATTAAAGCACCAAACTTTTAGTTTAAGAAAACTTAGGTATTTTATTCCCTTGAGAAAATGATAATCCCTTGAGGAGGAATAGAGATTTTAAGCTCATCGGTCACTTATACCTCAGGGTAGATATTTATTGAATCCCTTGGTTTTTTAAAAGAAAAGCACCAGTGAAAGAATGCCGGGAGGGACATGGAGGAAGGACCCCAGAAAAGGGAAGGGTAGAGAGTGAGGAGGCTAAGGCAAGCCCTGCTTAGATTCAGATTCTTTTGACCATTTGTTGAGCACAAATTATGTGGCAGGCATGTGCCTGGTCCTTTGCAGACATTCTTATTCTTTCTAATCCTCACAAGCTCCAAGAGAAGCAAGAACACCACCCCGATCTTATCCATGAGGCCATCAAGGCTCATGAAGGTAAAATAACTTGCCCAAGACAACACAGTAGGCAAGTAGGGGAACTGGGATTTCAATCTTGATCTGCCTGTCTCCAAAATGCATGGTTTTTCCCTCTAACTTGACAAGTTCCTCCAGAAATCATGGGATAATCTAGGGAGAATGTCAAAATTTAACCCTCCCTGTAGCAGAAGGCCTGGACAGACTCAGGCAGATATTCCTATCCAGAGCAATGGAAACCACAGCTGAGATCGTCATGTATTTAATGAGACAACCACAACAGAAACAACAACAATCATAATAATAGTAACAGTAATAATAATAACTAGTAGCAGGTGCTTATGAAGCTCTATGGCCAGAACCATATTAATGAGACCCTCTCATATATCCCTCACCTCAACCCCAGGAGAAGGGTGCCTTTATGAGCCTCATTTTACAGAGAAGGAAGCTGAGGTTTAGTGAGGTTAAGTTATTTGCCCAAAGTTACACAGCAAATAAGCCAGGAGGCAGGCCCCAGAGTTCCAGCTCTGACTGCTCTACCCCATTCAAGGAGTACAGCCCTTAAACTCTCCATTGGGGTGCTGTGATTTTTTTTTTGTGGGGGGAGATTCCTTCCTAAACAACTGCCCACTGTTTGGGAACCTGGGGCACACACCATGCCCCTCCCTTCTTCCCTGCACCACCCCACAGCCATGTGGGCAAACACCCTGCCTCTCCCCAGGCAGGGGATGCCCAATTTGCATAACTTAATTAAATTCTGCATTCTCGTTTTTGGAGGAGCAGGCCTATGAAGGATGCTGAGTGCATGGTCTTAAGGCAAATCAACGCAGATGATGAAAGAGCCTATTTCGGTTAAGCAAATTATGAGGAGGCGGGCGATGTCCTCACTCTAATAATTTCCCGTGAATTATTTATATGGAAACTGCAATTACATCGGGCAAAACAGTGTTGTGTGCATAAAGCTCACTTAATTACCCAACCACCTGTTGGGACACAGGGTCCTCCGCCAGCCCATTTCTTCCCCCAACAGGTCCTTTCTTTGGAAGTGCAGAGAAACCGGGGACCTGAGGCAGGCGGAACTGGGAGGAAAACAGCAGCTGCAAGGCCAGGAGGCACAACCTCCACTCAGCACCCAGCCCCCAGACACCCAGCCCTGCTGCCTCTGGTCCAGCCTGAAGCGACACTCCCCATTCTCTAGGGCCTGGGCAGCGCCTGGCCCTTCAATGCCTCTATGTCTTCCCTGAAAAGGAGACAGGAAAGTGAGGAATAAGAAAGGGAAAAACAAGACAGGAAGAAACGCGCTCCACACCCTTCCCAGCAAACCCTGTAACCAAAGCAAACGAGACTCCTTTCATCAGTGCCCGGTTGTTTAACTGGAAATGAGGGTTGCCATGGCAACTATCCTGTCGCATAGTATTTCTTACCACTTGTCAGCGGGAGAGGCGTTGATGTGGAGTGGAGAATTCCGACTGGGGGAGGAAGGCCGGAGAGGTGGGGGTTGGATTGTTTGTGATCCATTTGTTAAAACACAAGTTCACACAGGCCTGTCCCTAACCCGGAGCATCTCAGGTTCCTCTCCGTTTCCAGGATCATGTGGGTGGGGCATGGGAAAATGGCTCCTTCTACTCACCCCCTGGGGAAAAAAAAAACATTGTAAATATCAGAAATGTGATGGAACTGTCAAAAATATATGACATCGGTAATGCAATAAGTGGTGAAACATATATTCTTCTTTGCTCTGTGACTGTAAAAATCAAAATTTTCTCCAAGTAAAAGTAAAAACAAAGAAAATGTATGACCACCGGGAGAGGTTGGACAGGAATCTAGAGTGTCGGTTGCAAGATAGGAGCAAGTAGCCCTCCTTCACCCTCACATTTTAATCACAATATGTCCAGGGCCCAGGCAGCAGACATGGGTCTGATTAAAGGGGGGCAGAAGGTAAAGTTAGTGATATATGCGCTAGACTTGTGGGGAGGCAGGGTATGGAGATCGGGACTGCCTCCTAACTGCTAGTTACTGAAAGTTGCTGGAGATCAAGAATCCTGGCTTCTAACCCTGATCTATCGCTTACTCCTATACAATCTTAGGACACTGATTAACAAGGGGGAAAAAAAAAAGAAACTGATTAACAGAAAGATCTTTCAGTTAGCTCTGAATTTCAAATACAATGACTGCAGTACCCTGATTTACTTCACAATTAATGATGCACATAGCAAGTGGATAAAATAATAACTATATTTAGTAGCTTAAAATAATGATAATAGTTGACATACATGGAACACCGCATATATACCAGCACTATACTGAGCTTTATATACATTTATCATAAATCCCATCTCAGAGACTGAAAAACAGACAGAGAGGTTAAGCGATGGGCCCTAGCTACAAAGTTAGAAAGTGACAAAGCCAACCTGGAAACCCAGAGCTCTCCGACTCAAAACTCATGCTCTTCCTGGTAGGAGGAAGTCTGGAGATCATAATCCAAGTTTTCCAACAGTCAAGCTCCCAGCCCACGTCTCTACTGTAGTTGGTCTCAATCCAGTCTAGGACCGGCTGCTTAAGGGATGAAATGGAGTGTTTTTTCTCCTTTAAAGATTTACCATGTATAAATGTATGAGAATATTAAAGGCAACAATTAACTTTATTGGAAACCTTATATTCTCCAGCCTCATTAGAGCTGCCAACAAGATCTATTATTAGTATTACTATGCAGATACTGTAATAAAAAGGGTATTTAAAGTGGATGGTTTGGCAATGAAATAAAATAGCTTTTTTCTCTCTTTCTTTTCCTTTTCAAGATATATGTGTGTATCAGAGATGGTCTGGAGCAAGTCAAAAGCCCATGAGACCTGAGGACTGAAGAGCTCATAAAATTTCCCTTTGCCACCATTGCAGACAACTAGGACAGTCAGGTGGGGGCGGGAGCTAGAGGTCATCAGAGCCCTCTTAGCCACTCAGCAGGCTCGCCCCCAATACCAGTTGGAAGAGAAGGATTTCTGCAGGAGAGAAGATCCTGTTTATTCAAGCAGAAATGTGCTGTAGGGTCCAACTGCTGTCTCTGTACAGTTGTGGGCATCTAACCAAATCCTTCTTGGTAGCTTCAGCTTCTTTCATCTCATCCACTCATCACAAAGATGGGAAGTGATTCCCCTTACCCCTTCCCTCTCTCTTCCTCTATTTACCCCACATCCATGCCCTGGGTTATGGAAAGTCAAAAAGAAGGGGAGCCTGACCCTTGCCTTCTATACCCTGGCTTGCTTCCCCTCCTAGCTCAATTCTTTCTTCTCAACTCAAAGGCTTCCTGGATGAGGTGAGAATTTCTCCCAGGTCTGGCTCAGGAACACAGGGAGCATGGGTTGCTTGGGCTTCCCCACTCCTTAACCTGCTAGCTTCCATAACACGGAGAACATGCTGCCCTCCCACCCAAGGCCACCTGCTCCTCCTCCCTGCGCAGTGGCTGCCTCAGTCCCCACTGAGCATCCAGTGATGCCCTTTACTAAGAACCTGGGATGGGTGAGTCAGAAGGGGTAGCTGGCATCTGATCTTTGACTCCCTGGAAGCACCCCTGATCTGCTGAATGGAAGTCTCAGCTTCACTGGAGGCTCAGTTCTCCTGTGAAGCCTCATAGAGCTGAGCCCACACTTATGATTACTACCCTTTTTATTAATGCTAATAGTTACCAGTTACTGCATGCCAAATACTGACTCGTTTACTCTCCATGGCCACCCTGTAAGGTAGGTACTCTTGTTCTGTTCATTTTTTGAATGGGGCAAGTAAGTTTCAGAAGGATATAATATACTCAGCCTTCATCAGTGCTCACCAGGACCTTTACAGTAGACTTCTCACTTGTCTCCTTACTGTCACTCTTGATGACCTGCAATTCATTCTCCAGTACAGCAACACCCTATAAATCTATTGAATGTGTCAGCCCTTTTTGTGCCCCAGGGCTTTTGCACTGGTTGTTTCCTCTGTCTCAATAGAATGTTCTTCCTCCATATTACCTCTTTATCATCATTCAGACTTCAACTCAAGGAGACCTGACCTGACCACCTTCACAAGCATGCACCTGCCTGTTTTATACTCCACACTACATCACCACATGTCCAGTACCTAGAATAGTATGTGGCACATAGTAGGTGCTCAGTAAATATTTCTTAAGTGAATATTGATGAACTTATCCAAAGTTACATACTAATCAGAGTTAGAGCAGAGAGTCAAATGCAGGACCGTCTGATCCTTAACCACATCGCATATACATGTGTGGTTTGGGTGTTCAGAAGAAAGAAGAGTGGGATGGGGTCTTCCTAGGGCCACTCAAAGACAACTCACCAAGAATCCAAGGTCTTTTATAGGACCCAACTAGAAGCCAAGCAGTGGGAAGGCCAGGTGAGGACATTAAACCCAAGGAAGGAGGGAAGGAAGAAGGGTTGAGCACGCAGTCCCGGGGGACTGATGGAGAGGAGACAGGGGCTGTAGATTGGAGGCCAGGGTCACAAGTGAGCACTGCTTGGCTATGTGATCCCCACTCCAGGCTACCAAGACCCACTAATCCTAGATGACAATCACTGGCTCTTACTTGCCCCTCTCAAAGAGAGAGAAGACAGGACTGTGCGAGAAGCTGTGGGAAGCCCCAGGACCAAGTCTCATGGGCTGGGGACCTGGCTTGAAGGACACACTTTATAAATTTTCCAGTTCTGGACTTCTCCTAGTGAAGTCTCTTTTACCCTGAAACAGCAGTCAAGCTACCTGGGGCAGGCGGGGCTGGGAGGCTCTTCTGTGCCACAGTCTCTGTAAGATTTTACACACCCACCTACACCCAGGCAACACTAGCGGTCAGTTGTGCTTTCTGCCTGTGACCCAGGAAAAGCTATTCTATACCTCACTTTTAACTTACAACAAAGTGTCTAATATACCCAACACTAATCACTGAGCTCGTACTATTAAGTATCATTTTGAGCTCTGGGAAGATGGAAAGAATGCAGAAAACACTATCTCTTTTGGAAGATCTATAGTTTAACTGGGAGAAGGACACACACAAGGCATATTACTTAACTGCTTAAGAGCACAGACTACGTCAGGTCACATCCAAGTCATCACTCAGCCACTTCCTATTTGGGCAATTGTTTCCAACTAAGTCTCAGGCTTCCCGTTTGTGCATACACAACAGTGCACGCATCCCTCACACACTATTGTGGAAGCAAATAGCAAAGCACTTCATGAGCCGTCTGCCACCCACGTGCTCAATAAGTGAGAGGAGTTGTTGTCATTGTCATTGTTGTTACAGGAAACAGCCCATAGGTCACATATTAAGAAGTACAAATTAATTCATTCATTCCAGGCGAATGCAGCTCATAACCGCTGAGAAGACCCTGATGAAGAAATATCATTGAACGATGCTGTGGGGGCGGGCAGACTTCTTGGAATAGGCAAGTTTTGAAGCTAGGAGATGACTCAGAATATTAGCATATCAAGAATGATTTCTAGGGCTTCTCAACTTTTCCATTTTTACATTATAGCACAGATAAAATGGCAATATTTGCTCTGCATGCTGGAGTCAATAGCTCAGGCTACTCGCAGTTAGAGGAGACCTTGCCAGGGGCTATCCTGACCCACCCAGGAATCTCAAGGGCCGAGGGACTTGCCATCTCAACACACAGGTAACTTAGTTGTGGCTCAGCAGTGTGGCACAGAAACCTAGTGGGGAGCTCTGGTTTAGAACAAGCACATCAACTGACAGATGACCAAACAGATTTGGAGAGCAGAAGTGACTTGGCTGAGGTCACTCTGGGCCAGCACCAAGCAGAGAACCAAGGGTCCTATACTATATTGTCTGTTTTCAAAAGATAAGAGGACATCAGGTCATGTGAGAAGGTCAAGTAGCTCAGCCCAGGGCAAAGGAGTGGGGCTAACTAGCATTAATGGAAGAGACCTGACCCAGTAAATAGTAAATCTAACTGTAGCTAAACTGGGCATCCAGGGTCTCTGGCACTGTCCTAAGCGCTTGACATACCTTATCTTGTTCATGGTAATGGCCCTATGAGAGGTCACTGTGTTAATCAAATTGTGACGTCAGCTTTGATGGTCACCAGAGGAGCAAAACCGGGGTGGGGGCTGTCTCCAGGGCCATGCTAGTCATACTTACCTGGAGCAGGAAGCAGTCCGATCCTTTAGCCTCAGACCTCCACAGCCAGGGCCAGAGAAAACAGCCCAGAGAAGAATGGCAGACCCTGGTTCATCTGAGCTGAAGGAAGCCCCCCACCCCATCCCCTCATTCTCCTCCTCTACCTTCCTTACCTGCTGCATCCACAGGAACAACATGCTTGCCCCTGTCATCTTGCCCTATGCATCTTTGGCAGCCCATCTCCCAGGTGAGGAGCGTGTCAGCATGGCATGCACTCCACCTGCTATTTAGAACCTCCTGGCCAGGACTTCTGAGGGCAACAGCAGCATGCAGGGAAGTAACTCACAGACATTCAGCTTAATCAAGGATATGCTTGGCTCAGCCTGAGGCTCAAGTCTGGCTTCTTCCATCTGGATCTGTTAAGGCCCTGGCTGGTTAGACGATGCCTCTTGGCCCCAATCCTTGGATACACTTAATCCTTTCTAGTCAAACCACCTTCTCAGTTGTCACCTGAGAGCCTTGGTGCCAGTCTCAAAGGTCTTCCTCCAAGGCTTCTTTGCTTGTGTCCCCTTGGTGTCCTGTCCCTTGGCTGAATGCAACTCTATGCACCCTACGTCCCGCCCTTGTCTTCAGAAGCCCTGTCCTTCTCATGCTAAGTCCCTGCATTTTCAGGCTGTGTTCTGCTCCTGGCCTTCGCGGACACGGCGCCACCTAAACAAACACAGCTCTGACTTTCGGACGGCATGGCAGAAATGGGAATAAAACTGGCATTCTTCCACTTGTCTCAGGGAGGCCTGCTGCATGACCTTGCCCTTGCCTCACTCTTCACTCTTATCTCCTGGCACTTTCTCTCACACCCTGCTCAACCATGCTGATGTTGGTGGTGGGTGGCTGTTTTTTCAATGACACCAAACTCTCCTCCGGCAGGGCTTTGTGCAGGCTGCTCCCTCTGCCTGGAACATGCTTGACCTGACCCCTGCTGATCCTGCTTATCTAAGCTCAATATAATTGCTTATTCAGATGAGCCTTTTCTTGCCACCCTCTCTAGAGAGTAAGACCCTACTCTGCTTTTGTCTCTTGTATCATCACCCAGATATTTTCCTTTGTACCACTTGTAAAAATCTAGGATGATATGTTCATCTTCCCGCACTCCGAGGCAAACTCCTCGAATGTAGACCATGTCTTCTCACTCTCCATTTTCCCCTTGGCTGGCACAATTCTTGGTATATACTGGGCATTTATTAAAAATTTATGGAATGAAGAATTGAATGAGTTATATATCCTAAATTTCAATTCCAACCTCACTGCTGACAAGCTGTGTGAACTTGGCAAGTCACCTCCTTCTTTGGGACTTCAATGTCTCCTCTGTCCATGGGGATAGAGAGAGAGATGGTTGAAGTCATCCCAAAGGTTATTCCAGCTCTGTTCCTGCTGCAGCCAAGAGGTAACCTAGAAACCAGCATTAAGAGCACAAAGCACACCTCATCCAAGGAAAGATCTCACTTCCCCATGCTCAAAGTAAGGAGCCAGTAGGCAAAAGGTACGAAAAATACTTCCATTATAGGAGAAGTAGCTTGCACCAGTATCAACAGCCTGAAATGGAGGCAGCCCTGGGGCTAGTAGGCCTTGGCAGAGGCCCCAAGGCCCAGTGGGCCACAGTGCGGGAAAAGATGGGGGCCTGCAGGAAAAGTGCCCCAGGCCTTGTCCAGAGCTGGCTGGTGAACAGAGGAAACCTCTTAGCCTGGGTCCTTGCATTCAACAGAGCTCTGAACCTCTGTGAGGGAGCATCCTGGGACACAGGATAGACGCAGTACTTGTCATCAGAAAAAGGAAGCTGTTTAATCTGTGTTTTAAATTTTAAATGATTCCACCTGAGACTTACGGCTTCTGGCCTCTCTCATCTCCCAACCCATCTCTCAATACTTCATTCAAATTCCATTACTATGCTGACACCCCTCCTGGAGTTGAGTTCGTTGCAAGGAGTCCCCTACTTTTATTTCCATATAAGCCTCCCAGTCTCCATCTCTGCAAAGTTCCTTGACCCAAAGGCAGCTCCAGAAGCCATGCTTGGATAACCCACTCACTGTCTAATGGGGATGCTGGGCATTCAACAGGTGAACCCCAACCCCAGTAAAGTATCTGAAAGGCTCTGAGCTTCTCAGGGCTCCTGAAATTTGAGATCTAATAGCACATACACTGTTTTATCTCCTCCTCCTACAGCCCAGTTCTTAGAATTCTTTTATCATGCTGAAGTTTGGGGCCGACATCAACTGTAGGGTTGTGTGTTGGGCCTAGGGTACTGCAAAATCTCACAGACAAACCTCTTCTACATTAGTTCTCTAGGCTTCAAGTGTGTGTCCAACCTCACCACATGGTCTTGAGCCTTCAATGGCTCTATGGGTGGTTTCACCAGCCACTGTGGTGTCAAAAAGCTCTGGGGCTTGGGTAGCTTTGACTTTCCAAAGATCTTTCTTTCTCTTTTCATATTTGATCCCCACAGCACCCCTAGAAGCAGCCTGCTCTGGTCAAAAAGCCAGGATAAGGAGTTAAGGGCCTGATTCTGCCCTTCCCCAGCCATGAGATCAGGCAGGTTACGGCCTCTGCTCCTCCCTCCATCAGGTGAAAAGTGGGCCAAGTGAAGATTAGGTCTCTTGGTTCTAATATTGTAGAGAAGCAGAGCAAGTTTTAACAAGAAAAAATGAAACTGGGGTTCAAATCACAGATAGGATTTGCCTGAGATCCCAGGATGGTTGGCTTAAGAACCAACCCTAGAATTCCTTTCCCAACTCCCATTCTTATTAACTCCATGGGACCACAGGAAGTTCATGGTTACTGCACTGGACAGCAAAGATAGAGAACATTTCCATCAAGACAGAAAGTACAATCAAACAGTGCCCGTTTGGAAATATCTATATATGCCTTTCTCCCCTCAGTTAGATTGGTCTCCTGAAGGGCAAGAACCTTAGCCTCCTCAACTTAATGCCTCCAGTGCTTAGCCCTGTGCTTGATATCACAAGTGCTTTTACATATATATCAGCTGGAGATATTTGCTGGCAGAAAGCCTCGCCACCCAGCTAGGAGCTGGGTCTCAAGCTCAGGATAAGGAACACTGCTGGAGAGTAGGGTCTGTATGGGATGGAGCATCCCCCGCCTGGCCACCGCCAGGAGCCTGGGTGCTGGAACAAGAGGCCTCACTAATCCATCTGTATTCTACAAGGACAGGTGAAGAGAGCACCTGGCACCAAGGGGGATCCCAGGTGGAAGGGAGCAGACGCCACCCATAAGGGAAGCCAGCAGAAGGCGCCACTTCCTCCACCTACATAGACAGTCCCAGCTGGGCAGCTGCCTCGTTAGCACCAGGAGGCAACCCTGCTAATTACCAAACCCAAACTCAAGATTTGTATTTTTATGAAATGCTCACCCAGGAGGCAAATCTTTTGCCTAAAAAAAAAAAAAAAAAAAAAAAAAAAAGTCAAGATGGATAGGGGGAGAAAAAACTCATACCAGTACATACTAATTCAATCTAATCTTGGTCATTTCAGTTTCTATAAGAGAGTGCTTTCATAAAGCTACAAAGCTAACATCCATAACTCTCCAGTTTCCCCAAGACAGGATACCTCTGCATTAAGTTTCCCATTTATCTTCGGAGATGGCAAATCATCCATTTATAATGGGATCTAATAAAGCGAGCTCCCGTTGCAGTCCCAGCTGCAGGAATGCACCTCAGATCCAGAGACACTGCTTTGGAGCCCGTGATGGCTTCACCTTCTAGGTGTCTGAGTGCAGTTGGGGCGTCAGCACACGACTTAGCTGTGGTGCCATGTGTGTGTTTGGGGGAAGGGTGTGGCCTGCAGGAAGCAGCTACCCTACTCCCACCAGTCAGTCCATAGATACCCCCACCAAGACCAATGGAGGAGCTGGGCTGGGCTTGAGACTAGCTATTTAAGGCAGGCAGAGCTTCCTGTAGGGATGACAATTTGGAAAGGAATAGGGTTTGGCAGGCTAATGCAGAGGCTTAGCTGAGTAGGTGGGGATGATGTCCCACTGTCACAGGTCAGGGTGCCTGAGAGCCGCCCCTGAGATGGATGGAGTTTTGCCAGCAGGGTGTTTAATAAGAAGTGGCATGGGACCCACAGCTGTGGTCATGCAGGGTAGGAAGAGAGCCTGGGCAGAGGGAGGAATCTAGCTTTTATGCAGCTCAAAGGCAGCCTTGGCACCCCACAAGGAGTTGTGGAACCGAGAAGGGCTCTTGGGAGCCATCTTGAATCCAGCCAAGATGGCCAGGCCTTTCTATTCCCACATCAATCTGTCAGTGGATGTGGGCCACCCCAGAAGGGCACAATCCCAGCATGAGGCTGTCTGCAGCTGAAGTGATCTCTGTAGAGACTGATCGTGGAAGCCTGTCTGCTGACCTTCCCAGCTGGTCAACATGTTCTTCACTGACAGGAGATCTGGGCTGGGCTGCGTATGACAGTGTGCGCCACACCTGCTGAACAACCTGTGTCCCTCTCCCCTCCACCCAAAAATGTGGTTTTTATCATCTGCACCTGTGACCTATGATGCCAGGCCTTGGGCGGTAGCAGACAATGAGCCCAACTTGCCACTCACTCAGTTCTATGCCCTGAACTTTCCCTGGACAGGTGTCACAATAAAGCCCGTAGACCAGGTCTGATTGGCCCCTGGTTCAACATCTGTTGGAAGCAGAAGGATCTTGGCAGTGAAGGGGTTGGGGGCCTAGCCCTGGCTAGCACTGGCACAGGCTAAGGGGATGTAAAGATCAGGCAAAGCCATAACAACAAACTTTGATGGAGGGTTCTGGGTTCAGAAGATACAGCTCTGCTCTGATGGAGCACAGAAGTCTGCTGTCAGGGGGCTTACCCCAAAAGGGGCTTAGTGGACTGCTCTCATGGCACCTCCTGACCTGGTAGGGAGGCAGGTTTGGCATCCTCTGCTGTCTCATATGAGTAGGAAATGTCCTCTGCCCAATCTCCAAGCTGGGACAGGTAGTTCTGGGTTGAATCTAGTGCCATTTCCGAAGTCCAGTAGGAGTCTGGCAGTTATCAAGTGTTAGAAATGAAAGGAGGGAGTCCTCAGAGGTCCCAGTCCCCATACAGGGCAAGGGTCCCCTTGTCTTCCTTTGGGGTCTCCCAGAAGCAGACATGGAGACCAAGATTCAAATGCAAATCATTCATTTTGGAGGTGAGATCAGGAAACATCGGAAAGGAAGCGGGGAAGAGGTACGGGGCGGGAAGGCAGCCAGTGAAGGATTCCTTATCCAGCAAGTTTGCACTGTGGGGAACCCGTGCTTAATCCTGCCGGGAACTCTGAGAAACAGCGGAAAACATTTGCCTTGGTGTGAACCCGTCCAAGGGACGTGGGAACTGAGACATTTGTGTACCAGCTTCAGTCAGTCATCACTTGAGGGCTCTTTTCCCAGGGAGGGGGTGTGGGCATTAATTCCCTGGCATTTCCAGGTGATGAGTGGCCAGCAAAATAGACTCTGGGGTCAGAGAAGCCTCTCAGGCAGAGAAATGCAGGTGCTGGCTGCTGAAAGCTGGCCAGTGTGCACTGAAGAAATAAGGGAAGGGGATACGGGCAGCCACAGGATCTGCTGCCCCTCCTCTGCATCCCCAGGTATGCTCATGTTGCCTCTGATCAAACTCTTCCTGGAACAGGGAGCTTACTACCTCACATGACCACACATTGCATTGCTGGACAGTTCTAGTTCTCAGAAAGTCATTTCTTAGGTTTAGCAAAAATCTGCTCACTGATCAGTCTTGGTCCAGTGCCTTCCACTAGAACCTGGGTAGGAATTTGTGTCTGTATGTTTCACGGCTCTCCCCAGCATCTATAAAAAACACCTGGCACGTATTAGGTTTCATCAGCCCCCTGCCTCTTAGGAGTCTATGACTTTTTCCTGTTTCTAGTTTGCTTTTCCACTTACACCCACGTGTTTAAGCACACAGCACTGTGGCTGGAACAAAGCTAATCTCCAGTGCTGGTACTCGGTACTCACCCATTCGACAAGCAGTTGGTGAACTCCTACTGTGTGGCAAACACTCTTCCCAAGTGCTCTGGGCTCTGGCTCTCTGGGGCATAAAGTATTCAGACAGAGGTAGAAGGAAAAACAAAACAAAACAAAACAAAAAACACACTGGGGATTATGATTTTTAGGAAAGATGTGAGGTGTTGAGTTCACCAGGCACAATGAGTCAAAGCACACACGGCCCCCCCTCACAGCTCACTATGTATTCCCTTTAACAGAGCTGACTCTCCCAGTGTAGACACTAAGGCCCGGCCAGGACCTAAAACACAGTCCTCAGGAAAATCAGCCCTTCAGCACTCCCACCAAACCCTTCAGGAGAAGGCACGAAGAATGGTTTTCCTCAGTCCCCAGGACACACTTTCTGTTGCCCATTAGGTCTGGGGAACTTGGCTCTCAGAGCCCCTCCCAGAAGGAGCCACAGCTCCCTCTGCCATTTGTGTTTCCTTTGAAATGTCTCTGTGTGTGCAGTTGGGTGGGGGGCGGATTAGCTCCCCTGACTGAAATATGGCTCGGATGCCAGGAAGAGCAAGCTCGAAGCAGCAAGGCGAGTTAAGCTTTCTGCCTCTAGCCGAGGGCTTAGCGGTGCAGATTACAACAGCAGGTGATGAGCGACGTTAGCCGCTGCTGTGGAGACTGTGAAAATCCTGTTACAGGGCAAAGGCGTTTTAGCTACAGCTCCAAATTTCAAAGAATGATTGAGTTGGAACATGGCAGGCAGGAGGCAACTAGGGACCAAAATTATTTGACTTAAACTGAGAACCAGGCCTGAGGGGGCTGCTGGGGTAAAGAATTCTGGAGAGGGACATGGGCGTTCTGCCCCCTGTCCACCATCCCCTGGGTAAAGACTTGCTCCTCTCTCCCCAACAGCGTGTCCCTCCCTCCTCCTTTCCCCCTCCCCTCCCCTCCCCCCTCCTTTTCCCCTCCCCTCCCTTCTGCTCCCCTGCTCATCCATAAGCATAAGGAGTTTCCATCTGCCTTGAATCTTGTCTTCCTCACCAATCTATAAGCCTCTGAAGACCAGAGCCCAGGTCTTCAGCCCTGTGGAGTTCAGCACAGCTCCTGGCACCTATAAGTGCTCAATAAAGTTTGTCAAATGATCAATTGGTTACTGCCTAAAGGTGCATCTTCCTTGCCTTTTTCCATCTGGTTCCTGGATTCCCCATACCACACACACACACGCCTCACCTACACACTGAGCACTCCTGGGAACCCTCATCTTTACACAGCCACCCCTGGTCCCTTGAAAAAGAAACAGCACCTGGCTGCAGACTGGAATCCAACTGCACATGAGTCACTTAGGGCAAAGGAACAAGGGAAAGATTTTTGAAACCAGTAAAAGAATGAGGCTTGAGTATTTGCTTTACCCTGTGTAGTGGGAAAATCATGAAGTCACAGGATTTAAGAGTCTTTTCAGCTGGGCACAGTGGCTCACACTTGTAATCCTAGCACTTTGGAAGGCCGAGGCAGGTGGATCACGAGGTCAGGAGTTCAAGACCAGCCTGGCCAATATGGTGAAACCCCGTCTCTACTAAAAATATAAAAATTAGCCAGGTGCGGTGGCGCACACCTGTAATCCCAGCTACTTGGGAGGCTGAGGCAGGGGAATCGCTTGAACCCAGGAGGCAGATGTTGCAGTGAGCCGAGATCGTGCCACTGCACTCCAGCCTGGGGGATAGAGTAAGACTCCATCTCAAAAAAGAAAAAAAAAAAAAGAATCTTTTCCAGAGTCTTTGAGTCCAGCACCCACCACCATCACCATATCGACCCTCCTACTCCTCCACGACCCATATTGGCCTTAAAGGGAAGTAGCTTGAGGTGGAGGAAAGAGTATTTGGGCTTGGAGGCCATTGGGAATCTAGGTTCAAATTCTAGTTTTTCAAGTCACTTAACCGTTCCGAACTTCTGTTTCATCATCACCAAACTGCCTACCTTATAAACTATACCCTGAGACAGCGTCTATAAAGAAATGACTCAGTGGTTAACACATAGTAGAGATTAATTCAATAATAATGGCATTGTTATTACTGGAATCCTGATTCCCCATATGCTAAACCTCTATCCCTAAGGAAACCCAATTTACAGAGGACATGAGGTCCCTTGATCTGATTTTATCCTCACAACAACCCTATATGAGGTGCGTGATGATTATTCTCTCTTACAGAGTGGAAACTGAGGCTCACAGAAATAACTTCCCCAAGCTTGCTGGGCTAGAAAATATGAAGGCTCAACTGGAACCCAGGTAGTGAGGCTAAAGCCCAGAGCTGTTTTCTATGCCAGTGTGCCTGCCAGACAGGAACAACCGACTGTCACAGGGAACCCTTATCTGGGTGGGACCTATTGTCTGGCAGACAAAGATGCTGAGGGCAAATCTTTCCTCCCTCCCTTCCTCCCTCCCTTCCTTACTTCCTTCTTTCCACCATGCAGTGATTAAGCGCTTGCCATCTGCTCAGCCTCTAGTAGTGAATATGTGGGATAGAGATGGTCTGGTCCCCGCTGAAGGCAGCTAGCAATCCAGCTGAGGAAATCAAACAACAATTACAAGTAATTTCAGAGCATTGGGTCACATTCCCAGAGGACTATCATGGCGCTTCACATAAAACACACATGTGGGGTCAGAGGAAAAGAGGAATGGTCAGCAGTACCACAAAGCAAGGAGGAGAAACGCTGCAGGGCTCCGAAGACCTTGGAATGATGAACAGAAGATTCTAGGAGACAGCTTGCCTAGCAAGGAGCTGTGCAAAGATGAAATGGGCTGCCTTGGAAGATAGTGAGTTTCCCATCTCCACAGGTATTCAAGGAGTGTCCGAGTGATTAACTTTGGATCCTTCCAGCCCAAGACTCTCCAAATTGATAACAGTGCCTGTTAAAGAGTCCATTACAAGAGGAGCAAGGGGATCCAGAAAGGTCAGCTCACACTCCCTCCAGAGAAGCCGGAGCTTTTCTGAGCAGGGTGCAAGTCAATCACTTCCCAGCTCAGCTTAATACGACTTCAGTCACCTCAGCTCACATAAGCCATTGCCCCTCCAATTTTCTGTGCCTGACTCCTCCAGACCAACATTTAGAAGACCCGCAGCCGCTGCTGCTTCCCCTAAGGGAAAACAAAGGAGAAAGCAAGCAAAGACCATACGAAAATCCCCTTGTTTGCCCTCCTCTTCGGAGTCTCTGCAGAACACAGGCTGGCTATGTCCCAAACAAACAGGAGGCTGGGCTTCTCTTCTGCTGTGCTCTTTGCAAAGGCTCCTGTCTGCACCTCCTCTGCCAGCAATATCTTGCCCTCCCAGAACTGGGGGAGGAACTGCAGACCATGAGACTCTGGGGCAGCAGGCCTCTCATTCCTCTACCTCTCCCTTTCCTTGATGCTGCAAAAATGAAGGTGCCTCAGGCTACCTGCTCTGGAGATCCCCCTATGTCATGCCTAGGATCCCAGCCCTGAAAAAGATGGTCCTCAGTAGCCATGTTCTCCAGTCTCTTCATTCATTAGCTACTGAAGATGACACAGCAATGTCAAACCTGCAGTGACCCCCTTATGCTGGCTACCAGCTGGGCAGAGCTACATTGTTATTGTTAGAATTATGTTGAAACTGATTATTGCCCCTTTACCTTTATGAGCCTGCACAGGCACATAACATCCCAAGATGTAGCATAAAGAGGAGAGTTTGGAATAGATCAGTGCTGGATTCAAATCCTGGCAGTTGGCAGCTATTTGACTCTGTGCTTGTGACATCAACTCTCCATGCATTAGTGTCCTTGTGGTCAAAATAGAGGTGAGACTGACTGGCCCACGATAGGTGTTTGTGCAGCTTATAGGATATGAGGTGCATAAGCCTCTGGCATCTAGCAGGTAGCCTGCTTCCCCCGATCTTTGAGGCCCCTACTAGCGACTCCTAGGGACAGGGAACAGAGATGGAAATGAGGCTTCTTACTTCCTTCCTCCAAAGATCAATCCCAGGATCCTTATTGACCTCAATCACTGTGACTTCTGCGATTTACCAAGAATGGAGAAGAGCCCTCCTCCCTGACAGTCATTTGTTTTTAGATCCAGGCAGAGGCCAACCAGCATCACCCTCTCTGGCCACAGCATCCTGATGAGTGCCAGCCAAGCACTACACCTGGATGTGCTGGGGGGAGGGAGGGCAGGGCAGATGGCCCCTCTGGTCCAGCTGAGGTAAGGGAAGCCAGTCACTGCTCTATGGGGAGAGGCAACCGAATGGAAATTGAGGCATCTTCCAGCTGGGGCACCCAGGCCTCCTCCTAGGAGCAGTGGGCTGGGCTGGACACTGGGCCCCCTTGAGGGCTAGCCCTCCCTAGAAGACCAGATAAGGTAAACCAGGCTAACTGGGGAGCAATAGAAAGAAAGGGTGGTGGCTAATTTTATGTGTCAACTTGGCTGAGTCACAAGATGCCCAAATATTTGGTTAAACATGATTCTGGGTGTTTCTGTGGAGGGTGTTTAGGGATGAAATTAACATTTGAATCAGCAGCTGGTCAAAGCAGATTCCCTCCCCAATCAGCTAAAGGCCTGAATAGAGCAAAAGGCTGGCCCTCCCCCTAGTAAAAGAGAATTCCTTCTGCCTGATTGCTTTCCAGGACATCAGCTTTTTCCTGCCTTTGGATATAAAGCAAAACATTGGCCGCCCCTGGGTCTCAAGCCTGTCAGCTTCCAAACTGGAACCTACACCATCCGCCCTCCCAGTTCTCAGGCCTTCAGACCCACGCTGGAACTTACAACCTCAGCTCTTCCGTATCTTCAGCTTGCCTACAGACGTCGACTGCAGGCTTGGGACTTGTCAGCCTTCACAATCATGTGAGCCAATTTGTTAAAATAAATCTCTTTGTAACACACACATACACACACACACACACACACACAATTGGCCGTTTCTAACCCTGACTCATACAGGAAGATTCCTATTCAACAATGGAAAAGATATTTGAACACCCTGAGCTGCCCAACCATGGGATGAGCCGTAGTTGGGAGAGGGACGGAGCAGCCCCAGCCTTGAATGCAGAAAAACCAGGCCCTATCCGGCATACATGTGGATTCTTGACTTGGATGAATCCCAGGCCTCTCCAGTGTGCCCTCCCCATTTTCCTCCCTCCCGAGCCCTATCCAGCATCCATCAAGGGGACAGTAGGAAGATGAGTTCTACGTTTTCCAAAGACCCTTCCAACTCTCAGAGGCTATGATTTTAAGACAGAGACAGGGAGGGTGTGATGTGGTCATTCTCCATAGATGTTGTCCCGTGCAGTGCCTCCAGGGGGAAAGGAGCCGTAGGACATTTGTCATCACCATAAGCCTTCCTTTCTGCCTTTACCCACTTAGATCAATGGCAGGCGAGGTGAGTTCTCTGTTTCCCAACCCTGTGGTCTCTTCATACCATAAAGCCAAGAGGTGTGTGAACGACGAGGGAGGAAGACAAGACAGGGAAGTCACGCTAGAGAGGCCTGGGATTCATCCAAAGCAGAAGCGGTGAGAACAGGGTGTGGGTCACCCAAAGGAACAAAGAGAAAGGTTGCCAAAAGCCTGGCCCAGCTCCATAATTTAGAGCCACAGTGCCTGAGGGCCTGCTGATCACAGCGGCCGGCGTTCTCCATCTCCAGCAGGAAATGATGGGAAAATTATAAAGACATGAGGGCTACTCAATCTAGAAAAGAAAATTCTCATTTTTATGTACTTTAAATAAAGATTTAAAAGAAAACAGTGTCTGCCTTGCTTGAAATGTTTTTGCAATAAACCCATTATGAAGAAAAAGTGGGGTAAGGGTTTTCTTCGGCTGTGACAGCAAGTTTGGGATGAAAGAGAATCTAATTCCCACTGGTCTCTCTTCTTACTCCTCTCCTCCACCTCTTTCCCACTTCTATGTCCCTCCCCACACGCCCCATGCCCAGCAACATCTAAAATGTGCTCCTTCTCACTCTCCAGCTGGCTCTGCCCAGATATCTTCAGGGAGACCTGAAATGACCAGCTGAAGGCTGTGGTTCAGAGACGAGTCAGCCAGGGTGGTGGTGGCTCTAGGGAGAAAGCTGACAGCGTAGGTGCAGGAATGGCAGCGGGGAGTGGAGCTGGTAAGACATAAGATGGGACTGCTGAGCAGAGCCTGCGGTGCCCTGGGGGTTCAGCCTCAGCACAGGGAGCTCCTGAGGGGACTCTGGCCACCCCTTCCCCCAGAAAACCCAGCACATGGTGTCTGTGAAGGGGGGCACACTCAAGCCACCAACCTCTTTTGTAATGGATTCCAGGGTGCTAGAGTAAGCCAGGAAGACGCGGAGTATTAGGAGTCTAATTTTCTCCCCAAAATTCATATGTCAAAGTCCTAGTTCCCAAGCCCTCCAAATATGACCTTATTTGGAGATAGGGTGTTTACAGAGATCACTAAGTTAAAGTGAGGTCATTAGGATGGCCTCTAATCCCATATGACTGGTGCTATGGACTTGGGATGCGTCATTCCTCCAAAATTCGTATGCTAAAGGCCGAGCCCCCAGTGTCACTGTATTTGGGGATAGGGCCCATGAGGAGGTGGCAAAGATTAAATAAAGTCATAAGGATGTACCCCTAATCTGATAGGGTTCATGCCCCTATAAGTAGAGGAAGAGACACAAGAGCTCTCTCTCCATTCCATATGAGGACACAGTCAGAAGGCAGCCATCTGCAAGCCAGGAAGAGTCTTTGCCAGAAATGGACCCTGATGACACCCTGAGTTTGGATTCCCAGCCTCCAGGACTGTGGGAAATAAGTTTCTCCTGTTTAAGCCACATAGTTTGTGGTATTTTGTTACAGCAGTCCAAGCAGACTAATAGAACTGGTGTCCTTAAAAAAAGGAGGAAATGTGGACACAGAGACACACACAGAGGGAAGATGATGTGAAGAGACATAGGGAGAAGACGGCCATCAGCAGCCGAGGGGAGATCCTGGACCAAATCCTTCCCTTAACACCCCTTGGGAGGAACCAACCCGCTGACACCTTGATTTCAGACTTCTAGCATCCAGACCTGTGAGATAACACAGTCCTATTATGTAAGCCACCAGTCTGAGGTGCTTTGTTAGGCAGCCCTAGCCAACTCACACACTAAGCTAGACAGGTAAACCACAGGTCGGAGGCAGGTAGGATCAGGTTTACCCCCCATGCACCCCTCTGCTCTCAAACCTCCCCCTGGCCTGGAGGGGAACGGATTCTCAGACACCAGGGTCTTTCTTTCCTATTGATGTGTCCTGGGCCCCTGGAATTCCAACTTTCCGTCTCGCTTGGGGGTTGGACTCCAGACAAGGCCTTAGTTTGCTATGCAAGAAGAAATCATTTTTAATCAGGAAACAGTGACTCTCAGAGAGAGAAATCCATGGAGACAGAGCAGGCCTGGTGCCAGGGAGAAGGCCAGTTGCCAGAGCCCAGTTCCCTGTTTTAATTCCACGGCTCATGGGGGAGGGCATCTCCGCCCTGCTGAAGGGGAGGAGAAAGACAGGGGTACTTATCAGCAGAAACAGATGCCCTCCCAGAGGCCTGGCTGGTGCCCTCCTCTCGCTGGGCCTGCCCCAGCATGATGGCAAGCTGGACTGGAAGGAATTGGAGGCCAAAACAAGCGGAGGCAAAAGGAAAGGGGTGGGCTCAGAAGGGAAAGGTGGTGGCCAGCACCAGCTGCCTAGCTGTGCCCAGCCCCTTTTCCTCTCCTCAGTGTCTGCTCCCCAATCACACAAGGAAGGAGTCCCTGCCACGCAGTTCCAAGGAGGGACAGAGACAGGGCATGGAGTCACACAGACAGGAAGGAATCTGGTGGGCATCCAGAGAAGGCTGGCATGAGAACAAGGGACAAAGATGGGAGTTAAATGCACTCACGCAAAGCTGCCTCCAAAGGCTGCCGGGACGCTTCAGAAAGCATGTCAGTCCGGCTCTCTAGCTGTCTCCAGACTGCGCCACCAGCACCTTTGGGATTCTCCCATCACTAGACATTAACGACAATGCGGCCATCTGCCCCCACCCCGCTGAAACGCTCCTCCCATCAGCCCTGAAAGCAGTCCGTGTGATAGCTGAAGAAAGGAGCCCACTCCCAGGGGTAGGGAAGGGGAAGAAGGAACACGGATTTCCAGATCATAGAGTGAAATCCCTAAGCCATCAGGTTGATTTGGGATTCTGGCAGACAAGCAAATCTGCAGAGGGGAAGATGCTAGGGCGGCTTAACAAACAAACTCAAAGCAAAAGAATGGCGTTGACAACAGTCCTCCCCACCACGGGCCCTCTTACAAGAGCTTTGAATTCTCAGCGATGGATCCAGAAGACAGAGCAACATCTTAGCCAGTGGTGGCAGCAGCCTGTGTTTGCAGGAGCCAGGCACATCAAGTTCAGTTCTAATAAGTGCACTGAAGAATCTGAAGCCTAAAAATCCAACAGTATTTTTCAAGGCACTGTGGAAGACAGATACACTTGGAGCAGGCAGACCTAGGTTTCGATACGAGCAGTATTTCCCACTGGCTGGGTGACATAGACTAGTGACATAAATATCTCTGAGCTTACTTGCTTTTTAAAATAGGGGTTTGAGCATCTACATTATGGGGGTGGTGAGTGGATTAAATGAGATTAGTACAGAGTCAGGCACACAGTAGGTAGATACGCGATAAATATTCTCTTTGTGACCCCCCACCCTCATGCACTTCCTTCCTACCTAAAATACCCAGGTCCCAGATAACCCTCACGGGAAAGGGTTGCCCTGGCTCTGTTTGAAAATCTCTAGTGGCAGAGAACTCACCACCACGCAAAGGGTGAAAGTTCTCCTGGTCAAAATGTTATTTTGCTTATTATAAAATAAATCAAAATCAGCCTCTTTATAACGCCTCATTGGCCCTTATTCTGCCCCGCCCCAACACACTGTCACAAATAAGCCATACGGAGAGAAGCAGGATGCTCTCCTTCACCTTTAATAACCATTCCTGTTATCAGGTGTACCTTCTGCAATCAGGCCTAACTCCATCCATTCACTTCCTCACCTATTCAACAGCTGACTAGTTAGCTCCCCCAAGACACTGTGGAGGACACAAAGACAATGGTCCTGAATTCATTGTGAACCAGGAATCCCCAGCTGGCTAAAATCTCAGAGTGCCTTTGCAAACTCTTTGTTACCCTCTAGAGGAAGTGCAAAGGGAAGGAACGGCTTGAACTAACTTTGGCAGTGCCTCCGGAAGGAAGGCCATGCTCTCTGCGCCTCCAGAGAATCTGAAGGTTGGACACAGAGGAAGCATGGTGATCCTAATTTCTCGTTCCCAATAGGGCCTAAATTCACCTTACAAGGCAGGAAACCGCTCTTGGCTTTGAAATGAGCCAGCTCAGTCTTATTTGCAAAGCTGTCCCCAAAGTCTCCATAGGAAGTATAATATCACCATAAAGAATTGTTATGTTCTCATGTGACTACTTCTCCCTCTTTAAAGAAATAGTCTGCAGTGAGCAAGCTTCCTCCTCTCTCTCCCTCCTTCACCTGATACTATTTTGGCTCCAGATAATTACATTAGGTATAGAAACTGACTTTATGTTGCTAATAATTATACATGCTTACAAAACAGATGGGTCTGGGGATCTGGAAGGGGGAGTGTTTATGGACTCGGAAATGAGATGTTTTGTTGGTAGGAAATGGATAGTTATTTCCAGGTTTTATTGCTGTGTTTCGTAGGACTCTTCTTAAATCTTGTTGATAATACTTTGCCTGTATTGCCTTCTGTGCATTTTATAAGACTTAGATCATCAATCCTGAGTATGTGGGGAAAATGGCATTAACTGCCTGGAGCAGGAGGGGAAGCCAGAAATGACGGGGACAGGCTGGTGCCACTCAGAAGAGGCACTCATTGGGGAGTCGAGAGATTCTTCTTACCAATGGAAGGCACTTGGAAAAGGGGGAATATCCCATTAAATATCTGAATCAGAAGGAATCTTAGAATAAGTCACCTGGTCATGCATTTAGTGTGGTCCCCAGACTGGCAGGACCATTATCAACTGGGAAACTACTGGAAATGCAAATTATCAGGCCCTACACAGAACTCTGGGGGCAGCCTCCAGGAATCTGCCTTTCTCCCAGGTGATTCTGAGGACTGCTAAAGCTTAAAAATCACTAATCTTGCTCAATCATTTTGTGTTTAAAAGTGAGTAAATTGGCCAGGAGTGGTGGGTCACGCCTGTAATACCAGCGCTTTGGGAGGCTGAGGCAGGCAGTTCACCTGAGGTCAGGAGTTCGAGACTAGGCTGGCTAACATAGTGAAACACTCTCTCTACTAAAAATACAAAAATTAGCCAGGTATCATGGCAGGCACCTGCAATCCCAGCTACTCGGGAAGCTAAGACAAGAGAATCACTTGAAATTAGGAGGTGGAGGTTGCAGTCAGCTGAAATCATGCCACTGCACTCTAGCCTGTGAAACTCCATCTCAAAAATTTAAAAAAGAGAGTGAATAAACTAAAACCCAGAGGGACTAAGTGGCGTGACGACGTGACCCAAGTCATCCAGCCAGTTAATAGAGAAAAGCAGGGCTAGAACTTACAACTCACCACATTAGTTCTCTCCCCAAAACACCATTTGCCTCCTAGGCACTAGGCCCATGATCTAGATGATGCACTTCTCAAACATTGATGTGTGTGTGAAAACCATGTTGAAATCCTGATAAAATGTAGATTCAGCAGCTCTGGGCTCTGCCTGTCTAACAAGGTCTCTAGATGACAGGCCCTAGAGGCCCATGTAGTCCATCCAAATGATGACCCTAATGTCACAGCTGGAATAGCGAGGTTCTAGGATGAACCAGTTGTGGGACTTCAGGCAAGTCACTTCCCCACTTCAGCCTCACTTTCTCCATTTGGATGGAGAAGGAGCTACAGCCCTTGATGTGCCTTTTGCAAGATGAGTCTATGCAGCAGTGACTTTGTGTCCACTGCTCCCTCAGGATCATTCTCTACAGAGCTTTGGTCAGTGGACCTCAGCCCAACCAGTCCTTTGTCATCCCTCTCCTCTCCAGGCTCCCATGTTAACTTCAGGAGGGCTGATCATCTCCCATTTTCTCCAGAATCTACATGACACACAGATAATAGGCTCTGGGAAAAATGAAACGTGTCTCCCTTTCTTTCAAAGAACTCCTGGGTAAAAATCTCAGGACCTGTTCTTGGTCTCTCTGGTTTTTATTTCTCTTTGCTCATCGGTAATGAGTTCCTCATGATATCTGACCTAAATCCCTCTGGCTTTAAACCCTTCTGTCGTTTAATTATTCACACAACAAGCACTTTTTCAGTGCTCTCTGAGTGCGAGCACTGGGATAGGTATTAGGTAAGTGAACTTCCTCTTCCCTACCTTCTTTTCCCCATCATTTGGGGCTCAAAGTGAGCTAGGTTCAAACCTAAAACCCCAGCCAGGGCCACTTCCTGCTGGACATATTTACTGAACATCTTCTAATTTCATCTGACTTCTCCCACTCCCCAACCAGGTGGACTCGCCTTATCCTCCTAATTGGGAACACCCCATCTTTCCAGCCCCCAAACACACCCATTTGTCAGCTGCCAGCAGGCTCGGCTCCACCTCTTTCATATCCCATTTCTCTTGGAATCTCACTTCCTCCCCACCAGGTCCCTTTCTTTCAGACAAACATTGATAATGAATAAATCTCTTTCAGAGTAGCGAGTGGGCTGGCATGTCCACGGGGAAGGCCCAGCAGACACAGGCAGGATGGATGGCTGGTAGGAGCGGTGCCGTCGGCTCTAATTAACGTATTGTTCTCTGGGCTCCTGCAGGATTATGGATGAGCTCCACAAAGCGGCCCACTTAACCTGAGCATCCTGGTTCCAATCTATTACTTTCTCCACTGGCTTCAGCCTACAGTTTGGCCTGGTGTGGAGGGGCTGGGCATGGGCAAAAAGCCAAGAGAGCTCAATTTGAGGAGCTCCCCAAATGTACACACCCAGCTTGCTTCTACCTGATAGGTTAGCTTGCTGGAGGCCTGGGCTTATTCCCCCAGTAGGCAAACAAAGTACCACCAGAAGTGCCATGAAGTTCTGATTTGAGATCCCCTCTATATAGCTTTGAAGATAGACACAGAGGGTTACCAGCTGGCCAAGATGTGGGAGCTGTCTCCTGATCGCTGGCTGACAGGAAACAATCAAAACAACTTTAACACTGGCCTCTAAGCCAAACCTTTCATTTGCATAGCACAAAAAGTCTCTCATCTTCTGATCATTCTTTCATGTGTTAACTTTTGCCTGAGGACTGTTCTATCCAAAGGTATGAACTGTGCAAGACTCGGCTCTCACCCTCATGAAACTCACAATCTAGTGAAGAGGTTAAGACACATTTGTAGATGCCCCCATCACCAAATGAGCCTCCAAGGGAAGTGCTGTGTGGAGGCATGGAGCATTAGTGTAGTGAAGTGAGAATGAAGATGATCGTGGTGTTAAGAGAAGGATCTTAGAGGTGTAAACAGGTAGACAGGAAGGAGAGCCACCCTGCAATGAGGACCCCCGGGGAAGGAAAAGGACAACCTGGCAGGAGCATTTGCTGTGCTCAGGGGAGTCAAGGATGGGTCATCTGGACAGGTAACCTGGGGGCAGAGTATAAAGAAAGGGCTCCACTAAAGCGTTTGGGCTTTATGGTAGTAAAGGGCCGTGAAATTGTTGAGCAGAAGACAGACATGGTGAAAATGTATGTGTGCAATTGAGAAGATTAATCTGTCAGGGATGTGCAGGAAGGATTTGAAGAGGAGTTATGTGGTGCTGGGGAGACTAATCAGGAGGCCATTGCAGCCTGAAAGGTCTGGAACAATGATAGTGGTGACAATCTCCAATTCACAGGGGAAAGAGGGTGGTGGTACTGAACCCTACAGACTTTCAGTGAAATGCCCAAAGTTACAGTTAATTATGGTTTAGTCTCGGCATGAATGCCTCTTGACTCCTAAACCAGGATGCTTTGCTCAAGGTCGTATAATGAGAAATTGATTCCGAGCACCACCAATATTCCAGGTATACGGTTATCAACTAAACTGAGCTCCAATGGCCTAGGCTTGCACATGGTTTCAGATGCTCCCCAGAGCCGCTGGCTGCAAGGACTCTGCCCACTCCTGACATCACTAGCATCCTACTTAAGTTTCACCAGGAATGTCTGCCTTGCAGGGCAGAGAAGGCTAACTCTCCACCTACCCTACCTCCAACCCCACACCCAGTGGGAGCCATAGCAACATAGGAGATAGATGGGAGACAGGAGCCAGGAAGTCCTGGACTCACAATCTCTCTCTCCCACAACCTCAGACAAGCTGCTTAATCTCTCTAAGGTAGATTAGAGAAGGTAGTGTTATCTATATACCTTATGGGGTGGCAGAGAGAATGAAATGAGAGAGTGTACACAATAGAACAGATAGGAGCTCAATAAATCATTAGATATTACTGTCATTATCATTACATTCCTATAAATGTAAGAGCTGCCAGACCTAGAACAGATCAGGAGCAGAGTTCTGTTGGTAAAGCTTTACACTTCAAAGAAACATGCTAGAAGGGGAATGCACAGGCACCGGAATGAAATACCCAGCTCTGAGAACTGATTCCGCCTCCATTAATTGTATAACTCTGGGTGTGGTGGAAACTTCCAGGGCTCACTAATGTCTGCATTCACCTCTTCTTCCCGAACTACATTTCCCAGCCTCCTTTGTTGCTAGCTATAGCTGTGTGTCTCTATTCTAACCTAAGGAATATGAACAGAGGTAATGTGTGCTGCCTCCCCACCTGGCCTAGTAAAAGCGTTCCACAAACAACCCTCACCTGTTCTTCTCCATTGATCAACCAAATCAAGAAACTCCAAGTACCTTGAGGACAGCAGAGTCACAGGCAGAAGCAGCCTGGGTCCTGGACTCTACTGCATCAAGCAGAGCATCCCTGCTGAGTCTCACTGAAGAGGACATATTTGGAAAACTTACTGAGCTAACCCACTGACATCTGGGGATGTTTGTTACAGCAAATTAGCCTAGCCTGACTAATACACTTGGCAAGTTGCTCACCTTACCTGAGCCATGGATTCCTCATCTATAAAATAGGCCCTTTAGCTAATACCTGTCTCATTTTTATTACAAGATTATTGTGATGATAGAAACAGCCTAATGAAGGAAGAAGTATTTTTGCAAACAGCCCAGGATTTGCAAACGTCCATTATTGGTACTGTTGGCATTGAGTAGTCTTGAGCCTCTGATCTAGCAACTCACTTGTGCTTTGACCCCCGAGTGTGAGTCAGGATAGAGGCTGCAACAGAGATGGGCATCAGAGTTAGCTATTTCTTCTTACTTTCTTCTGGAGAAAAGATTCAATCACTTTACCTGCAACCTCATGCTCCCATTTCCCTATCCAATGTACATCCATACAGAGATTTTCTATCTCCCTTGAATGGACCCAAGGCAGGTGCCAGATGTGTCTGTTGAAGCCACTGCACCCTAGTCTGGGATAAGGCAGGCACCCTTCAATCATCTTTGCAGTAAAGAAGCCACAGGGGCTGCCACCCCATGTTTGATTCTTTCATTGCAGAAGTCAAGAGGGAGGCAAATCATCAAGCACCCACATCCTCATGGCAGGAAGTAGAAGTTGAGAGTGGACACAGGTCACTAAAAAGTGACTAGCACTGCTCAAAAAGGCACTCATGCAATGGAAAGGGCATACGCACCTGTGTGCATGTGTATGTGTGTATTTGTGTACATGTTTCAGATGTGTCAGTATGTTGGATGTATTTGAGAGGTACATGTGGTTACCTGTGAAAATCTATTTGAGATGTGCAAACACATGGGTTTGAGTGTCCATGATTATGACGTGTACACACGTGTTTGTTTGCACTTGAGGACTGCACGTGTTTGTGTCTATGTCAATAGGTTTGAGATGACCACACACGTGTGTGTGTCTGAGGTGCATGTGTGTGTGACTGCATGAGTGTGTTTGAGGTGCATGCATATATACATGTGTGCCTGAGGGGTGCATGTGTATGCACCTATGTGGATGTGTGTAAAGTATATGCACTCATATGCCTGAGGACTTCATGTGCATATACTTAAGCAGATGTGTTTGTGGTGCAAGCATACACAGGTGTGTTCATGTGCATGTACATAGATGGATGTGTTAGAGGTGCATGCACTCATATGTATCTGAGGGGACCATATGCATGTACATATGTGGATGTATTTGAGGTGTATGCATTTCTGTTGTTTGGGGGTGCATGTGTGTACGCCTATGTGAATGTGTCTGAGGGGTGTGGCTGTGTATCTATGTGGTTGTGTCTGAGGGGTGTGTGTGTGTACCTATGTGGATGTGTCTGAGGAGTGTGGCTGTGTACCTATGTGAATGTGTCTGAGGGGTTTGTGTACCTATGTGGATGTGTGAGGGGTGTGTGTGTATACCTATGTAAATGTGTCTGAGAGGTGTGTGTACCTATGTGGATGTCTGAGGGGTATGTGTGCGTACCTACATGGATGCATCTGAGGGGTGCGTGTGTGTGTACCTATGTGGATGTTTGAGGGGTGTGTGTACTCTGTGGATATGTGAGGGGTGTGTGTGTACCTATGTGGATGTGTCTGAGGGGTGCATGTGTGTACCTATGTGGATGTGTGAGGTGTGTGTACCTATGTGGATGTGTCTCAGGGGTGTGTGTGTACCTATGTGGATGTGTCTGAGGTGTGTATGTGTACCTATATGGATGTGTCTGAGGGAGCGTGTGTACCTATGTGGATGTGTCTGAGGGGTGTGTGTGTACCTATGTGGATGTGTGAAGTGTCTGTGTGTGTACCTATGTGGATGTGTGAGGTGTGTATGTGTACCTATATGGATGTGTCTGAGGGGTGCGTGTGTGTGTACCTATGTGGATGTGTCTGAGGGGTGCGTGTGTGTGTGCTTATGTGGATATGTCTGAGAGGTATGTGTGTACCTATGTGGATATGTCTGAGGGGTGTGTATGTGTACCTATGTGGATGTGTTTGAGGGATGTGTACCTATGTGGATGTGTGAGGGGTGTGTGAGTGTACCTATGTGGATGTGTGAGGGATGTGTGTGTGTTCCTATGCGGATGTCTGAGGGGTATATGTGTGTACTCTGTGGATATGTGAGGGGTGTGTGTGTGCGTGTACCTATGTGGTGTCTCTGAGGGGTGTGTGTAGGGGGGTACCTATGTGGTTGTCTGAGAGTTGTGTGCGTGTACCTAAGTGGATGTGTCTGAGGGGTGTGTGTGTACCTATGTGGATGTGTGAGGGGTGTGTGTGTGTACTCTGTGGATGTGAAAGGGGTGTGTGTGTATGTGTGTGTGTGTACTTTGTGGATGTGTCTGAAGGGGTGTATGTGTGTGTACCTATGTGGATGTGTTTGAGGGGTGCGTGTGTGTGTACCTATGTGGGTGTGTCTGAGAGGTGTGTATGTACCTATGTGGGTATGTGTGAGGGGTGTGTGTGTGTGTGTGTACTCTGTGGATGTGTGAGGGGTGTGTGTGTGTGTGCCGATGTGCATGTGTCTGTGGGATGTGTGTGTGTGTACTCTGTGGATGTGTTTGAGGTTCTCTCACTGTGTGTTTGTGCATATGAGTGTTATCTTGGAGGGGAGGTGACAGGGGAGAAAGGTGTAGGGGACACCTTTCTATAAGTCCTTCGAGTCTCACTCCTAGAGGAGCAGTGACTAGAACCTCAGGGAATATCATCACTGTTAGGAATATTCTGGTCGCCCTTCCTAAATCTTTTTCCTGGAAATTTTAGAATAGGAACTTCTTCCCTCTTCCCCCTGAAAAAGGCAGAAGCATTTGCTTATTCATCTGCTCTTTCATGCCTTCGCTAAATATTTGCTCTGCTCCTACCTGCACCAGGCCCTGAGCAAGGCTCTGGGCTCCAGCACCCAGGGCCCCGCAGCCCACCCAGCCTCTCCTTTCCAGCCCTGGTTGAGTGAAAAGTATGTGAGAGGATTTTCTTAGAAACAAAGAAGGCTGGGAGGCCAGGTAAGTGGAAGAGTGGGGTAGGGAGGAGGTCTACAGCCCCTCCTGGGCATCGAGGAGAGCAGAGCTGAGCAGGCTCTCAATTCTCAGCCCCGCAGGAGGCCAAGGGAGAAGGGGCTCCCAGCAGGCCGGAGCTGCCGGGTTAGTAACAAGCCCCTGACACAAGGGGTTTGCACAGGCGCACAAACAAAAGAAAAATCAGAGGAGATGAAACCATATAAATTTCGGGTAATAGAAAAAGAGGAAAGAGATGTGCATGTGGCCTGGGTCTCGGCTCAGAAAGGTCGATTCCAAGAAGACGCTGCCCAACTTTATATTACTTTTCAGAAAGCCAGTGAGCTGAAAAATAACTCTCACCTTTTTTTTTTTTATATTATTATTCGGTTTTTTTTTCAGAGCTTCGTCTTCACATTGTTTTGTGCATCTCAGTTGTTCATTTCTCCCTGGCCTGATTTCATTTGGAGATTTGGCCTGGAGCCTGGAGGGGAAGATGGCCTTTTATTTCAAATTCTCAGCAGCCTTTGCTGGGAATCTGGGGAGTCGGGGGTGGAGAGGGAGAAGACCAACCCCCTTCTCTAGTTCACAAGAGTCTGTGTGTTCTTCATGGTGGACACAGGCATGCATGAATGTGTGCATGTGTGAGTGGGCCTGAGGTTCCTGAAAAGGCATGCACGTATGTCTGTACATAAGTGTCAATGTGCCTACTGGGTTTGCGAGTGTGAGGGGATCTGTAAGTGTGCAAGTGTGAGTGTGTGGGCTACTCTTAAGTATGCATATGTGTGTGTAAGGAGTACTTGTGAACATGAATGTGTGCCAGTGTATGTGTGTGAGGTATGCATGAGAGTGCATTGGTGGGGGGGGCATGCACGCGGGCATGTGCGTGAGTGTGTGTGGACCCAGCACCCCCTCCAGGTGGGAGGGACCTCGTGTAGCTAGGTTTTCTGTTTCACTTGAGTCTACAGTGGCAGTAACTGGCTCCCTCACCTTTTGCCCAGCTTGGCAAGGCGCAGATGTTGTTTGAACCAAGGAAAATGTCAGCCCCCAGGAGGAGCCCAGCTTTAACTTACAGTGAGCCCCTAGGAAGCATGGCAGTGTATTCTGGGTATTGTGCTTTGGATCCATTTGCATTTGCTCTTTCCAGTAACCAAGGGCTGGTGGGTGGTGTGAAGAAGGGGGGGACTTTTCCTCAGTGTCCCCTGCCCCTCCCAGCCTCCTGAGGCCCTGGTGAGCTGGCACCAAAGGATGCCATGGAGCAGCAAGAACAAGAGCCCTAATGAATCCCCACATCCGCACACCCCAAGGCAACCTAGAAGGATTATTCTAGTAGCCTAAAAAGCCAGCTACTGGGTTTCAGGTGGGAGCTCTCACGACAGAAGCTGGGTGCTTCAGGTTAGTCACAATCCCAGGGCAGACACCTATGGAACCTGTTAGTCACAGTCCCAGGGCAAACACCTAAGACTGTTTTATGGGGCAGATGACAGAATGCCTGAGCTTTGCTGGAGCCAGCAGAGGAGAGGATACAAGTGCCTTCCCTTCTCAGTTGCCAGTATGATCCTTCTCCAAGCCCCAGACTTAGAGACTCTATATGATGCCCACCCCCTCTGAAGGAGGGCCCAATGCTGCGCAAGAGGACAGCACTTATAAAGGGTGTCCCTTGCAAGCAAACTGCAATTCCAGGGCCCCATCACCCCAGGAACTAGGATTCATTAGGACCACCCTTCCATTTAAGCAGATGGGGAAACTTTGGCTCAGAAAAGTTAAGTTACTTACCTGGGGGCACACAGCCAGTAAGCAGAGGAGCCGAGTGCAAACTCTACCTGGGTCAGTCTCATCAGCAGAAATTGATATGCAGAGCTCACTCCTAGACCAGGCAAGCTAGGAGGAGACAGAGCTCAGAGACAGTCAAAAGGAGAAATACTTTAAGCTTGGATTTTACCAGGTCGCAAGCAGACTGAAGTCACTGGCATCTCAGCCACAGGAGGCCCACCGGGCTGCTTTCCAGTCTAATACTCAGTTGCTGTCATCATTCTATATCCGCTGAGTGCTGAGGGAGGCAGTGGGGTGTAATGAAAAGATTCTGTGTGACCACATTCAAGTCACTTAAACTCTCAGCATCTGCAAAATGATGATGCAGATGGAAGCCTCCTTCACAGGGTTGGGTGAAGTTGGAATTTGCTGATAGGTACAGAAATACCTTATGAGTTCCCAGGCACATGGCAGACGGGGTACATTTCTCTTCTGTTTCAGTGGGCCAGGGTAGCCCACAGGTGAGCTTCACTTGTGGTCGCCTCTCTGTTCAGCCCCTGCAAACCGCTCACCAACATCATCACCATCAGAAGCTGGTGGGGAGGGCGTGGCAGCCATGGAGGTCAACTCAGTCAAGGCGACACACTGATGTGGGCAGTCCCTGGTCCTTCCACTCGTGGTGCTGATTCTATGGTGTTACCAGGCAGGAAACCTCACTCCATATCCTTTCTGTTTAGGACCAGAAGCAACCAACGGCTATATCACAAAGGTTCCAGTTTGCCCTCCAGAAGGTCTCAGAGAAAGGATGGCCTCTGAAGCCTGCCTTTCCTTAGCACCCTGGACCTCTACACACCAAATGTGACTCTTCCATTTGGCAGAAATCTCCTAATCATAACTGACATTTTAAAGCTCATTATCATTGAAAAGCATCTTTGCAGCATAGCAAGATATTCGGGATATGGGTTTGGGCTGGAAAGAACTTTGGTTAATTGGGTGATGTTGGCCTGTTCTCTGCTATGTAAACTGACTGCAGTGAATCCTAACCCAGAGGGATGTTGAAATAATTAAATTAGGTAATAGAGGAATTCATGTGACCCAACAGCCTAATTAGTCTAAAATGAACATGATAGCACTAGCTGTGTGACCTTGTGCAAATTACTTAAACCCTCTGTGTCTCCATTTCCGTATCTGTAAAATGAGGCTAATAATAGTATCTACCTCATAGGGTTAAATGAGTATTAAATGAGGATTAACAGAGGATTACTTGAGTTAATATTTATAAGGCACTTAGAAGAGTACCTGCCACATGGTGAGTGCTCGACTAGTTGTAACCATAAAACTGCCTAGAATTGTTGTTGCCGTCACAACTACCCTTTGAAATAAAGAGTATTGCTATTCCATTTCACAGATGAGGAAACTGAGGTTAGAAAGCTCAGTCCCTCTCCCAGGACTTGCACTCTGGACTGTCTGGGCCAAATGAGGCTTCTTCACCCTCCCCTCCCCCAGTGGCTTCAGTGGCTTTTCCTCTATGGGAGATTATCCAGGAGGACTCTGCCTCCCTCAGTGTCCCTTACAGCCCTACCAAGACATCCTCCCACTGCCGCCTCCTGCTGAAGCCACCATCATCCAGATGGATGGCTGGGTCAGGCTTCCCCTCAGGGAGACAGGGACATCTGCTTTCTCCTGAACAAGGCAGCAGCCTCAAAGCCTGGGGCCACCAGGCTGGTTTGGGATGATTCCTTCGACAGTTAGTGTTTTCCAATACTCTCATATCAATAATCATCCTCTGGATCTCTGTCCTTTGGCGGATCAGAGGCTAGGGGTCAGAGCTGACACTGAGGGTGTACACAGGTGTGTGTTGGGGTGGGGAAGGTAGAAATGTGAAGGGGCTCCTCTTCCCAAGTCACCCCCAGGCGCTCAGCTGCAACTGGAAGCCCTCCGTGAGGGTCTGGATGACACAGCGCCTTCAAAGGCATCTCCTGGGAGGGGTTGGGGTCCCTTCCCCGGCCGCCCCCATGCACCCCAACACACATGCGCGCACGCACACACACACACACACATACACACAGCGCACACACAGATGAACACAGAGGAAATGATCAAGCGCAAAGAATCCTCATGTGCTGCTTTATATGGCAAATAATTGAACCGTACCCTTGTGGTCTCAGTGAGGAGTTTCATCCATATTCATGCCTCGCGTTTCCTGTGGAAACGAACACGCCAGACATTCCAGCACAACGCGGGAGCAAGAAATCTTAAGCACTAATTCAACGTCTCTCCATTCCCCATTCCCGGCTGCGGCTCCGGGGAGAGCAGATTTAGATAGCGTCTAACCAGCCGGGAGGCAGCGCGATCACCACGGAGCCTTGTCCGTCCTTCTTTGTCCCTGCTCTCTCTTTCGCTGCCTTTGTCTCCTTTCTCCTTCCTTTACTTTCCCTCCTTCTCCCTCTGCTTCCCCTGCCTCACTTCTCTCCCCCCACTACCCTATTACCTCCCCTCCTGCCCCCTTCCCGGGTCCTCTCCCCGCAGCCTTCCTCCTTCCTGCTCTCCCTCCGCCCTCCCCAGCCTCCCAGGCCTCCTCCTCCAGCTCCAGCAAAGTTCCCGTCGGAGCTTGGAGTTTCACTTTTCCGGGTCTGGTTTTGATGGGGAGGGGGTGCGGCCTGGGTGCTGGGAAGCCGGTTTGGCGCGTGCGTGTCCATGAATACCAAGCACGTTAATAGGTTAAAGTAAATCTAAAGTAACATTTGAAAGCAGAGAGATGAAAGCAGATCACAGGCCAAAGATCAAACAATCTAGAGCCACTTCTAAGCCTTTTACAGCTGGAGATTATTAGCATTTGAAAGTGAAGAGCATTAGAGGGAGAGAGGGAAAAAAAGTTGGAAGGAATTTTTGTTGTGGAGATAAAAACTGAAATAAATGACAGTGGAAAGGGAGAACTAGAAAGAGGCTGACTTATTTTAAAAACCACATTAAGACAGTGGAAGGGGGGGATACCTGTCGTTATATTTTTAGCTCATCAACCAGCATCGCGGCTCAGTGCTGAGTGAGGCTTGAGGTCGCCCCGCCTTCCTCTCTCCTCCTCCTTTCCTTGCCTTCCCTGGGGGAGGCGTCCAGTTCTGCCACGCTCTTTTCCTTCCAGTGGTGAGACAGAACCCCCTGCTCTGCGTGGGGAGTGTGGCAAGGACGAGGGGACAGGCACTGGGGCTGAAACCAGGCCTTTTCTTTTTGCTTCCAGGCACACCAGGATCCTCAGACCACCCCCTCTGGGAGCTGTCCAGCCAATCTTTATAATCCTAGGATATTTAAGTTGGTGCGACCAAGAAGTTATCCACCTGTGAGGTTATCCACCTGTGATTCTTTTGCTACAATCACAGGTATAATTCTCCTTCTACTCCCAGCTGAAACCCCTAGATTCCACCCAGCCTTCTTATTTTACAGAGGAGAAGACTGAGGGCCCCACCTCCAGTGCAATAACATCGTCAAATAAGAGCATATAAAACCTCCCACCGGCCATACTTTTAATTAAGCTGATATCTATTTCCTAAGAACCTCATATGTGCTCGGCACTCTGCTAGGTGCTGGAACAACCGTGCTGAACAAAACAGGCAGTGTCTCCATCTGCGGGGCTCTTGTAGGCTAGTGGGGGAAGCAGATATTAAATAAAGACTTCAGGTGAAACAATAGGAATGGATCCCAATCATTTATCACAGTTCCCTCCTGAAATTACACTAACATGAAATTCAAGCCACTAAAAACCCACCAGGAAAGAAAGAAAGTAGAAGAAATGACAGCAGCAGAGGGAAAATGTCTTCCAGTTTGAAGAAGATGTAAAGTAAATGCAAGAATGACAACTGGACGGGGCATGGTGGCTCATGCCTATAATCTCAGCACTTTGGGAGACCAAGGCTGATGGATCACCTGAGGTCAGAATTTCAAGACTAGCTTGGGCAACATAGTGAGACAAAAAAATACAAAAATTAGCCAGGTGTGGTGGCATATGACTGTAATTCCAGCTACTCAGGAAGCTGAGGCAGGAGAATTGCTTGAACCCAGGGAGTGGAGGTTGCAGTGAGCCGAGATCCTGCCACTTCACTCCAGCCTGGGTGAAAGAGTGAAACTCCGTCTCAAAACAAAAAAAAATTAAAAAAAATAAAAGGAGCGACAACTCACTTAACAGAATGAAGAATGTTTAAATAGCCAGGCCTGTGGAAAGAGGGGTCTAAGAAAGATGATATGGCCCTTGTGAATCCCCAGGAAACCTGAAGGAGTCAGGGACACTGGCCATGGCAGAAGGTAGGATGAGGCATTGGTTAGACCTCCAGGTTCCCTTACTCAGCCTATGCAGTCAGGCAAGAACCCTCTTCCTAATCTGGGTGGGCCGAGGGGCAGGGTGGGTGACTCAGCCTCCCAAGGAAGTGATCAAGAGAGGACTGGAGGACACCATGCCAATCAAAAGGTGGGAGTACAGTACTGGACATAACATCAGAAGATGGCGCTAAGTTTCACATCCTGGGCAGGGACTTTTTTGAAGGAGAGTAGCCAGGATATCACACAACTTCCATCCCTAGCCCCAGGCAGAGTCAGGAGAATCCTCTGAAAAAACAGAATGACCTATGGGAGTAAACAACAGTACTGATTTGGGGGGAATCCTCTAAAGAAAAAGCTCCCTGTCCATTTCCCCAACAATGCAGCTCACCAGTCATGGGATGCATTCATGCCCGTAGAGCTGCCAATCAGGGTTTTTTCTTTTTAATGGCTCACACTCTGAAATATAGACAACTAGGGATCACCAGACATTTTCAGAAAGCATCTGCCAATAAAACCATACAAGCTAATAAGCGGAGAAAAGGAACTTGGAGGAAACGGAGGCAAGGACAGAAGTAGAAGAAAACTTCAAAAACATATATCATAAATACCTTCAGAGAGATAAATGCAGATATTTCACCTGAAAGAAGAGCAGGAGAAAGAAGCTAGACAGACAGATGGATGATAGATAGATAGATAGATAAAATCAGATTTATACTACCACATATAAAACCAAAGCACAAGAAAGAGCTTTTGGCTATTAAAAATAATAGCTAAAATTCTTAATAAAAGTTTTGCAAGATAAAATAGAGGAAATTTCCCCGAATGTGGTAGAGGAAGAGAGAGAAAGCGAGACGCAGAAAGTCAGATAATGGGAGAGAAAATGAGAACATTAAAGCATCAGTTTAAGAGGCCCAGCATTTGACTGTTAAGAATTCTAGGTAGGTTCAGAGAAAATGGAAGGGATAATTATTGAAGAAATAATAGAAGAAAATTTCCCCAAACTGAAAGATGTTTGTCTGCAGATTGAAAAGGTCACTAAATGTATAAGACGTGATCATGACGTCTTAGACATTAGAGATGAGAGGCACCTAAAAACCCAGAAAGAGGCAGGAGCAGAGCCACTCTCAAAGACTAGAAGGCAGTTTCCCTGCCAAAAATAAATAAATAAATAAATAAGTTATAGATTATTTGATGCAGTTGCTCATGTGGCAAATAATATTGATAGAGGTTTTCCGGTTTTCCAGTTCTGTTGAATCACAAAGAAAAAAGTATGAGACATGCATCGAAAAGAAAGCAAGCCAAAAACAAGGAAAAAGCATCAAGTTGTACAGAAAAGGAAGCACAATCACTGTATGACACTGTCTCAGGAGTGAACAGCTTTCCTTATTGTTGTATAAGAGAATATTGACTTAATTTTTAAAAGTGTGACATCAGTGCCTTACAGGAAGGAAGGCAGAGCTATGAGCTAAAACTCATTCCGTAAAAGGAAGTCAGTAGATAAGGTCAAAAATTGTTTGGTCAAAAAATAGGGTCAAGAGAGAGAAAGAGAAAAAGAAAATGGTGGCTGCATGCCTCATGTGGGTAGTGGCTGGCATTTATTGAGAAGGTATGTGAGGGAACTCCGTGGGGTAATAGCAAAGCTCTGATTTTTGGTGGCAGTTTGATTAGACAGATGCATTTGTCTGAACTCATGGACTGGTACACCTAAGATTTCCACACTCCACTGTGTGCAGAATTTACCTTAAAAAATCAAATAAACTGCAAGCAAATATGGAATTCTAATGATATGCACAGTGAAGAATTTAGGAATGAAGTGGACTCATATCTGCAACTTACTTTGAAATGCACCAGATAATAAGATGCATTGATGAATGGTTGGAAGGATGGTAAATTAGAAAGATATGTGATAGAACAAATACAGCGAAGTGTTAAGTGTAAAAGTTAGGTGATGGGTTTAAGGATATTCACCACAAATTCTTTTAACTTTTTTATTTATTTGAAATTTTTGTAATGAAGTATTAGGGGAAAAAAGTTGAAGTCTGTTGCTTCAATTAAGGGATCTAAATACAAGAGAAACATCCCAGAGTTCAAGGTGGCTGTCTCTGGAGGGCAGAAAGAGATATGATCAAGGCCTGATAGATTTTCCCAAGTAAAACCTCATGACATTATTTGATTTTTAAGTTCTGTGTATACATTATTTTGATTTTTTAAAAATCTAACTCAAAAAAGAAAAGAGGACTTATTTAGTGATATATGTATCAAAACATGCAAACTATTTGCACCAAACTACACAGTTTCATAATTTGGGAGGTGCTATGAAAAACAAGATCCAGGCATCACAGCAGTGAGAGGAATGCCAGGGGCTCCTCAGGACTGAGAGTTCTGGAAGGCAGCTCAGAGCTCCGTGTAGCAGAGGAGTACAGTTCCAGGCAAAGGGAAGAGCAATCACAGAGGCCCAAGGTGGGAACTAGAGAAAGCGCCTGTGTACTGGAGGAGGAGGAGGAGATGAGTAAGAACGGGTCTCTACACCCCAGATGAGCAGCAGAATTCAGGGCAGAAGAGGGCACATTGACCATTTGCTTAGTGTAATTGCTACTTATTAGTCTTCCACAAGTTTTGCTTTGTTTTTATAAAACCTGTGCTATGGAAAACCAGAAAAGGGGTTTCTGGCCCTCATCTGTGTGCCCAAATTACAAAGGATAGAGAAGGGGCAGCAGGACTTGGCCATGGCATGGGAGGCAGGGGAACTCCTGCACGGGGCTCCCTCTCCCTGCCCCACTACCATCTGCATCCCTCTCTCAGGTCTCCTCTTCTGCTAACCTTGGAGGTCCTGCCATTTGTTTTAACAAGGGCCACTGTCGCCTCTTGCATTTCCACCCACTGTGCAGGTTCATCGCCTGAGGGAGAATGGGCACAGAGTCCAGGAATGTCTATTTCCTTGCCCTTGAACAAGACTGAGGTCCTCATCTCCAGCAGTATTTTCCAGGGTCCCTGACTTGCCCTGGGTAGAAAGAAGTTGGAGGTGGAGACAGGGCATCCTAGCTCAGAGGGAAAAGGGAATTAGAAAAGAGAGGTGTGGGGGACAGGGAGAAACTGCGCCCAGTAATGCTATAAGGGCAGAATCTTCCAGTCAGAAAAGTGGAGGGGACTGGGGCATCTGAGGCCCTCCTGGGGATGGGAAAGTGGTGGGGACAGAGGTAGGGGGGCCATTTGCCCCTGGGGAAGAGGTTTGCAGGTGCCAGAGCAGGCTGCGGGGGTGCTGAGAGAGCTTCCCGCTGGAGATGCTGGGAGTCTGGGGAGCCTAGTATGAGAGACAGCCATGCACCTCTGGCTGGCAGGTGCCCACACCCAGTGACAGTGAATGGCACTGAGCAGGGACGCCCAGGGCTCTGGCACAGAGCCGGCAGCTGCTACTGCAGAGGTTTTTATGCTAATGCCACTTGTCAAGCCGTCAATGCTCAGGGCAGCTGGACCTGGCAGGGAAGCAGCTGGGTCCCCTGGGTTTTGCTTCCCCTGAGCCTCTCCCAGGTCTTCAGAGATGACCAGCAGGAGCTCAGAGCAGACTCTCC
This sequence comes from Cacajao melanocephalus, assembly GCA_963573385.1. Classification (NCBI taxonomy): domain Eukaryota; kingdom Metazoa; phylum Chordata; class Mammalia; order Primates; family Pitheciidae; genus Cacajao; species Cacajao melanocephalus. The sequence continues at coordinate 45,057 of CAUYLG010004542.1, forward strand.
AGAAGAGCTGGAGGGGGAGGAGGGGGGACGCTGGGGGCAGCAGCGAGGGCTGCAAAGGGGAGAGGGAACCATTTGGCCTCCCAAGTGGCTATACTTGAGGCAGTTCCATCCTCCTCTAAAATTCCACCCATTCTAAAGTGAGACCTCAGCAGTCAGAGTGGATGGGACAACTGGATTTTCTCTGCAGGAGAGGAACAGAGAATTCATTCTAGATCATTCAGTTGAGCTCCAGGGGCCCTGCCTGGGGTATGTGAGGGGAGGACACATGTTTCAGAGGGGCGAGCCCAGAGCAGGGGAGATAGAGATCTGGGTCCTAGTCCTGGTTCTGTCACTCTTACTGTATGACCTTGGACAAGTAACTTTGCCTCTGCAGACATCAGCTTCCTCCTCTGTAAAGCGACTGTGGATGATGGTGACTCAGATGCATTTATTGAGCATCTATTCACTGAGTATTTCTCATGTGCTAGGAAGCCTGTTAAATGAGGTAAAGATGAACTGACACAGTTCCTGATTTCAGACAGATCACATTCTGGTAATGAGAGGGGGACATTCTTCAGATCTAATGGTCTAGAACTTGGATTTGAGCTATGTAGGAGGTTCCAGGTAAGGATGTGCCCTCACAGGGCGTGAGTCCAGCATGGGGGCAATGATAGTATCTGCCCCAGTCAGCCCAGTGGCTGCACCTTGGCCTGGGGTCTGCAGGATTCCTGAGAATGACTTTCAGAGCAGTGTGGCAGGCAGGATCTGTGGTGACATCTGCTTTCTGGCCTGTGTGTTGTATTTTCTGGCGTAAGCATTGGTACCTGTGAAAGCACTGGAATTAGGGTCAGGAGACCCACATTAGTTTCCAGCTCTGTTCCTCAGGAGCCCTGAGACAGAGTCAGAGTCAAAGTAAGAGTAAGGACTCTTCCTGCATCAGAATTTCGGTTTTTCCCTTGGTAGGATGGATCCCATCCATCTTTGAGAACTCACTGCTTTTAAAGGGACAAGCTCACTGCTGACTCTTTCTGGGGAGTCGTCCTGCTGGGAGGTGCTGTGTCCTAAGAAGGGAGCCAGCCAGGGTGCCACCAGCAGGTGCAACCCTCAAGAACACCTGATGGTCGCAAAGGTACACTTGCTCATTACCCACCCAGCCACCCACCGGTACTCCCTGCAATGTGTGGCCAAGTTTCCTGTAATTGGTTTATGGATGGTTCACTCGGTGTTGTGTCTGGCCATAAAATATACTCACTTAATAGTCTCCAGGGAACCGCGAAGCCTTCCAGGCTATAACTCCCAGCCCCCAGCCCTCCTGCCTGGCGTGACACCTTGTTTGGTGAATCTGATTTGATTTTGATCTTAAATCTACCCTAAACGTCTCAGAGCAGTAGCCACTAGGAGCGGGTGGGAATGAGGAAGAGGGAGAGGGTTGCTGAGAATTATGACCTAGGCCTATTAGGAAAGGACAACCACTCAGCACAGCCCCTTCTAAATCACACCCGAGGAGACTGCCACTGAATCCGGAGGGTGTGCCGGGAGAACAAAAGCATGGGGACTCTCACCCTGGCCTGGGTCTGCTCCAGCTCAGGACCCTGCATTCTGCACAGACCTCCCAGTGACTGCTGTGACCTGGGTGCTCCCTCAGCCCTGCCCAGCAGTTTCTTTCCTTCCTTTGCAGGACCCTGAGAAGTGGTACCCAGAAGGTACCGTATTACAGGGGGTGCAACCCCCATGGGGATAAGGGTAAAAAGCACCAAGGTTCTAGTCCTCCTGAGAGAGGATGAGAGTCACCCAGGTGTTCCCCCGTGACCCCACCTCTTTTTCTCTGAGGAAGGGGTAGGCAAAAGAGAAAAAAGAAATGGAGAAGCAGAGTTGCTGCTGCTTCCTCTTCCAGTAGATCAGGCCACACCAGCTGCTGGCCAGAGGTAAGGTCCCTAGTCAGGTCTGTGTGAAGAGTGCAGGATGTCTTCCTACTCCAGAGCTATGGACAACTAAGGATCACCAGACGTTTTCAGAAAGCCTCCACCAATAAGCCCATACAAGCTAATAGGGGGAGAAAAGGGACTTGGAAGAAACAGGGACAAGGTCAGAAGTACAAGAAAACTTTAAACTCTTGAAGTTTTAAATAAGAGTTCACGCACTAGAGCTCCATCATAGCAGCCCCTCCTCTGGAAAACCCTTCCCAAACCTCCTTGGAAGAAGTGAGCCCTCCCTTCTCTCTCTTCTTTTAGCATTTGAGTCAAAAGACCATTTAATGTAGAGGCTGAGGACCTGAGCTCTGAAAGCAGACTGTCTAGATTTGAATCTGGATTCCACCACTTACTGTGTGACCTTGAACAAGTTACCTAACCTCCCTGTACCTCAGTTTCCTTGACTAAAGTGCAGATAATGAGAGTGCACACCTCTTAGGATCATGGTGAGACGTATGCTGTAAAAACTTGATACATGTAAGCTGTTGTGCTCTTCGTTAGTATTTATTACCTGGCAAGGCGGAGCAGTGGGGAGGGGCTCAGGAAGTCTGCTGAATAATCACTTTCCATTAGGCCATGTCTTTTTAATTTTTCCAAGACCTAGGAATAAGTGAATAAATGAATGAATGAATATCACTGTGCATGACAGTATGGGGAATGCAAAGACCCCAAGGCATGGTTCTTGCCCCACAGCACTTACACTCTGGTTGGGGAGACAGGACATCCATCGCAGAGAGAATGTTTGGTGGCCTGGATTGCAGATGACCACTGGACCAGGGGTTCCAAGCAGGGAGTGACCAGATGTCTGAGGTTTGGGAGGGCCCAGACACCCTCCCCCCACCAACATCACAGCTCTTTAGGGAGCACTTAAGGACACTGAGGCCCAAAGAGCCACCATACAAAAGAGCACGGTACTACGAATGACCCGGTTTACTCTAATTAACCCTTCTGAGGTTCTACTTAGAGTTAAGATTTCCTAGGTTACTTTGATCCCTGGGTATTAACCAATGGATCATTTAGTGTTAGTGGCTAGGGATTTGAAAACAATCATAAAGACATGGTTTAATTTTTTTTCTTTAGAACTGGAGGGGCTTTAGAAGCCAACTAACATTAACTCCTCATTTTATAGAAAGGAAAACTAAAGCTCAGAGAGATAAATGGCCTTCCTAAGTCTTTTTAGCTTCTCTCCCGAATGTTTCCTTTATGGTTTGTCATTGGATCCCTAGCCCCATTGTTGGTGGGGAGAAACAGGGATACTTTTCCCAGTTTTAGGGACTGAAATAAAGAATTAACACTGAGATTGGTGAAATGCCTCATCTGGTCATACTACAGACAGGCAAAAGAACTAGCCAAACTGGGGGTTCTGACCTCCAGACAGGCCTCTCCCCAAAAGATCACCTGCACTGCTCCCTGTCCAACCCCAGCTGGCCCCTACTGTCAGAAAGACCCCGATCCTACAATCTGTGCATCTGTGGCCTTCCTCCCGGTGGGAGCTGAGCACTGTACAGGCCAAGATGCTCCTGCTGGGGTGGAGGGAGAGCTCCTGACCCTGAGCTCCTGGCCAGAGCTGGCCCTCCACATGCCCTCTGTCAGCTGCCCCTCTCAGCAGAACACACCACAGCCCAAGAAAGAGCCTCGAGTGTCAGGGAGGCTCCAAGCCAGTATCAAGAGGATTTTCATAAACACAACTGTCTGTGTCTGGGCAGCCATGTGGAAAGTTGCAATATAACCCACTGATGTCATGTGGCAGGGGAAACAAGATTTCCAGAGGCAGCGTGCTGCTCTCCCAACCTCCGCATGGAGCAGAATCCCAGACAGGCTTCTGAAAGAAGGGGAAGAAAAACCCAAGCAACAAATTGCAAAACAAAACCTCGGTTCCCAGGTCTTGAGGGGAGGGGAGGGAAGAAGATAGGGAGGATCTGCAGTCTCCAGGGAGTTTGCTGAGCTGGGGCCCTGGATCTCCCTCCAGGGCTCCATTAGAAAGGCAGGGGCAGCCTGAGGTGGAGGAGCTGCTGAGCGCTCACTCTCCCTGCCATCTAATACCTCAGATCCCTGCACTTTCAGAAAGCACCTTGGTCTTCCTCTTACCTCAGGCAGGATCTGTTCCCAGCCTGGACCAGATACCCACTCTCCCAGTCTTTAAGGACTCCAGATTTCAGGTTTCTGCAGCCCATTCTACCAGCAATTCTGGGCTCACATCTAATAAAGTCCAAGCAAATTCATCCTTCTGCAATTTAAACACAGTCTTGGTCCTGTAGAGAAGTGGGCCCCTGGCAGAAGAGGAGAGTGGTGTGGAGGCATGAGGGGATGTCTTTCACCTTCTCTGTTGCTGCCTTGTAGGATATCACCTCACTTCTCTCATCTCTGCTGGCTGGATCATTTAACTTCTCTGGGCTGCACTTTTCTCATTTTTAAAATGGTAAAGAAGGGAATATATATTTAATATTCCTTTGAGCTCAAGAAACCTATTATTTTATGGCTGTTTACAGGTAAAAAGTGGTAGAGGAACACAGATTACATAAAGAATATTTTGTGGCTTTATTAATGTGTCTTGGGAGCTTTTAAATTATAAAAGTCATCATTTTAATTGCAGAAAACTTGGAAACCAAGAGTAAACACTTTTTAAAAAACCACCTATATCCCAGAGATAATCTCCATTAACCTTTTGGAATGTGTTATTTTAGCCTTTAGTCTTTGCATAACCATATACTTTTAAAGAAAAATGTTATACTATAGTAATACTCTGCAGTCTGTACTTTAATCACTTTGAATTGCATGGTAACTATTTTCTTACATCAACATTCTTCTATAACATGGTATTTTCTTATATTTATACTTTTTTTCTCATGATTTTTAGTATTCAGGCCAATCACAAATGAAGAGAAATGCAAATGGTCAATAATCGTGAAAACCATTAAACATCAACAATAACCAGAGACAAGAAATGAGATATTGTTTTTACATATGAGATTAACATAGATTCTTTTTAAAAGCTGACAAAATCTAGTTTGTTACCTAGACAAAGAAATGGACAATCTTTTGCAGGGCTGAAGGGTAAGAACCTATTTGGGAGACAGTTTTATGTATCAAAATATAAAATATGCATGATTGTTTACTTAGCAGTTCTATTTCTAAGAATTTACCTCATGGGAATAATTGCTTAAATATGAAAAAATATAACTAAGAGAATGTTTGTTGAAGCATTATTTATAGTAGCAAAATTTTAGTGACAACCTAAATGTCAATCAATAGGAAAATGCTTCAGAAAGCATGACACATACAAACAGCAAAATAGTATGCAATCATTAAAAATGATAATGTAGCTCTGTACTTATCGACTTGGAAAGATGTCTTTGACATTTTATGGAGTTAAAAAAAAATCAGATAGCAGAATAGCATGCAAAGTCTGAGCCCATTTATGTAAAGCTATTTGCACAAATCTGTAGGTGTCTTACAGAAAGAAATGTCTGAAACCTTACTGGCTCCAGATAGGAGGTGCTTAAAGGTTGCAATCTAATTAGAACAGGGGAGTGGGAGTGAGGAGAGGATTGGGGTCTCAATTTGAAGCTATATTTGCTAACCAACCAATCAAGTTTGTGTTTTTTTCTTAGAATGCACGTTCATTTAGGATGATAGGGAGGGACACTGATGGAGATTACGAATACCTCCATTTGCCAATAGATGTTGACCAAAATGTTAATAGTGATTATCTCTTAGAGGTAGGATTTGGGAGGTTTTAATTTCCTCTTTGAACTTTTAGTTGTTATTTAACATTGTACAAAAATACTTTGTGATATTTGTTGTTACAAAAGGCTCACATTGCTGGTTTCTATGTTGTTTTGTTGTTGGTGGTTTTTGTTTTACAATATCCTGACGGCCTGTATTTCTGCATCCTGTCAACCTCTGCAATCTGGTGAACTTTTCTCACCTTGCTGTCCCCCTTCCTCCCAGAACTTCAGTTCTCTCCTTCTAAGTTTTGGGCATCTGGGTTGTTGCAAACTTGCAGGAAGCTCCATATTCAGAGCCTATCTGCATCACACTCCCAACACCTGCCTCCCACCACCACTGTCAAAAGGATGGTGTCCAAAACTCTTCTGCCTGGGCTGACCAAGGGCACTTCCTGCTTTGGTTCTTGCTCCCTCACCTCCCTCTGCCACCTTCTCTCAGATTTTCCCCTTGGATTCTGATTCTACCACTGAGCTCTCATCAGACACCGAAGTCCCTGTGATCCATTCTGCTACCAACCTCAACTCTGTTCATCCTGACAATACCCAACCTGGCATCTGGCCTTGTTTTGCCTTTCATCTTTGGCTTTGCTGCACCCTGGCAGTTTTAGGTCACCCCCCACCGCCTTAGGTGTGACTATGCTTTATACTACTTGATCCAACAGTTCAAAAAACATCTATTGAGTTCTCATTATGTGCATGGCCCCTGGGCTGGGTCCTGTGGACATAGAAACTGTGACTCTAGGTCTCTACCCTCTTGGGGAGCTTAGTCTGTCAGAGGAGACTGAGAGATGGCTACTATGCTGGCAGCTGACACTGAGAGTTTCTTACTGCCAGACACTGTTTTAAATGCTTTGTATGTATTATCTCATTTAATCCTCACAATGACCCTATGAAATAAGTACTATTATTATATGCATTTTAAAGACAAGGAAACTGAGGCATAGAGAATAACTTCTCCAAGGTCACAGTGAACCAAGTGGCAGATCAGAGATTGAAACGCAGGTAATCTGGCTCCAGAGGCATCAGTCTTAAACATCATGTTCCATGAAAAGGTGAAACCACCTGCTGAGCACTGTGAGAGACATGTGTGCAAAGGGTTATGAGAGTTCAGCAAGGTGAGTCATGCCTTCTTCTGGCTCTCAGACTCTTGGCTTCTTGCATGAGAGCCAGACATGTAGCCAGCTTCCTCTCTGCTGCTCACCAACCCAACACTTTGCTTCCATCTCTGTCCTGGTGGGACTTAGACCCAGCATCTATTCTCAGTGGCCAATGCCTGTCAGGCTGGCCTCCAATCCTGTGTCCACCTGGGCTGAAGTGGAATGTTCATTTCAGACCCAGCAGGCCAAGTGCCTGGTCCCCACCCCAGTGCACAGTGTTGGACCCAGAGCTTCCCACTTGAGTCAGGACTTCCTCCCAATATTCCATGGGCCTTCAGTTGGGGAAAGGACTGATGAACATTCCCCCATGGCCCTTCTGCTTCCATGGGCAGGACATGTTTTCTGCAATAAAGGTGTTCCAGAAAAGCTTGATTCAAACTAAATCTTTGTAAATTGAATCCCATTCAGAATATACTGGAATAGTCAGGTAATGATACAGTAGCATTAAGTAGCATTGAGTGCTTATTATATACCAGGTACTTTGCTTGTAATATTCATTTAATTCTGTAAGACAGGTACCATTTTATTATCCCCAATGAAGAAACCAAGCCCAGAGAGTTAACAGACTAGCCCAAGGTCGCACAGCTAAGAAGTAGCAGAGCTGACTCCGGGCTTGGCACTCAGTCTAAAGCCATCACTCCAGTGTGTCTTCTCAAAGTAGTACTCAGTGAATCATTAGGCAAAAATATCTCTTGGAGATACAAATTTTCCAGGTTCCAATTTCTAATGTTTGTCAAAGAAAGAAAGACCTCATTTTCTTGGCTCTATCCTTAGCCTCCGGGCTGGGGTGAGAGGCCATCTATGAGCCTTGCTGGATGATGTGTAGGGAAGACAGTAGAGGGTGCTCACCACCGTCATCCAGGAGTGAGGGCTCTAGAGCTTCCCCTTCCTCCACTGCAGAATGAGCATGGAGGTGTGCACAAACACATACAGACATGTGCATGCACATTCATGCACACACACACACACACACACAGACATGCATATGTACACACATGCACACATACACACACACATGTGCTTTTCTAGTCTAGCCCAAGACTGCTCCTTTGACCAGAGCAGCTGCCTGGGCACATGGGACTGAGCCATTGGGAGCCTGGGCAATTGAGAGCAAGGCAGCTAAATAAAGGCAGCTAATACTATATCTATGATATGCAGCTTTGGTTGTCATAAACACTGCAGCTGAATATTCCCGCGGGGACCTCCTAATGGAGGAGATGGATACACTCCAGAGCAACCCCAGGGGCTTCACACGCAGCTCTGACTAAACTCCCTACAAAATCAATCCCCCCTTTCCACCAGTTGTGACAGGGTGTTCTAATATTAATCCACTCTCCTTGTCAGTCAGCTCCCCCAACAAAGGCTTTAATGATCTTTAACCAGGCATAATAAACACTACACATTCAAGCAGAGAATGCCAGAGCCAGGGGAGCCCCCGCCCTTCACAATCACCGCTTGGAGGCTCAAAGGGGACAAACGAGACCCTGTTGGCCCCCTTGAGCCACTGTCCTCTCTCCCTGCAGGATGAGCTGTGGAGGACAGTTCCCAGGGAGGACAGCCTGGCTAGGTGGAGGGTGTGCAACCTCCCTGCATGGGCTGTGGAAGCTGGGCCTCCTGCACAGGAGTCCAGCGGCTGCCGATCTGGACAGACTCCCTAAATGCTGATTGTTTCGGGCAGCCCTGCTTCTGCAACTCTGCCTCTTACTCCTTTATCTTGAGCATCTCCTCTGTGCTTCGCACAGCTCCCTTTTCTCTAGAGGGAAACTGGGTCTGAATGGAGGATCCTAGCAGCCAGGGGAAGAAGCAGGGGTGCCCAGGTTTAGCTTCTGTGCTTGTCCCTCTTGGCACCCCAAATCAGCATGCCAGCTGCCCACACCCTCTCTCTGCTCTCCCTGCTCCCTCCCTCTTTTTTTAGACCCTCTGTGCCTCCAAGGGGCCCCAGAGAGGGGTAGATCTGGGACCAAACAAAGTGGCAGGCAGTGGTGGGGATGGGCAGACAGGTGGTGTCAGAGCCCGAGCTTGAGACCCTGGAGAGAGCAAATACATGGGAGGATGACTTCCACCTCCAAACCCATCTCTGCATCTTCAAGACCTCATGGGGCTTATCTGAGCCAAGCAGGGACCCTACACTGGCTTTGGGAAGGCTCCCAGGGCTTCTGTCTCACACATGAACCTATGTAGGAGGCCACAGTACAAGCTGTCGGGTCCGAACCTCCCAGCAAATTCCCTCAGGTGACAGCAAGCTCAGAGCCTCGAGTTTGGCCTCTGACTTCAGAAAACAACCCAAACCAGCCTCATGTATTTAATGCAGCATACTGGCTACTCTGACCCACAGAGGGGCAGCTCAGCAGGGCTCAGAGGCCTCCCTGCTGGTGACCAGCTTCTCCTGCACTCCTGAGGGCCCCAGAGAGCTGCAAAATGCCTGGAGAAGACAGGTGATTTCACTCTTTCAATAAAAGTTTAATTTTTTTACATTACAAATGAATATATTTTACTTACAAACATAGGCAAAAATACAAAACTTAGCCTGATGTGGTGGCTCATGCCTTTAGTCCCAGCCACTTAGGATGCTGAAGTGGAGGATCACTTGAGTCTGGAAAGTCGAGGCTGCAGTGAGCCAAGATCGTGCCACTGCACTCACTCCACCCTCGGTGACAGAGTGAGACCCAGTCTCAAAAAAAAAAAAAAAAAAAAAAGACAATGTAAAAAGTAGAAGGGAGGTCATAACCTACATCAACCACTGTTAATATTTAAATGCATTTCTTTCCGATTTTTTTTCTTAAAAGGGTTGAATCAGGGCTTCGCCTTTGGACTTGTAGCAAAGACCTGTACATGGTCTTTTGCAAGAGATCCCTTTCAAAGAAGAAGAAGGGATTCGAGCTCATGACTTAAGAGGTGATGAGGGCAACTTCCTTAACTCTTGTGCCTCCATTTTCTCAACTGCAATAAAGAGATGATAACAGTACTGATCTTATAGGGTGATCATGAGAATTAAATGGGTTTCCTATGCAAAAAGTACCTAGAACAGTGCCCCATGTATACTATACATGAAATAAATGTGGTGATGCTATTACTGATAATATGATTATAATTATTGGTACTATCTTTGACATGAGGAATGGGGGTAGGGACCATCAACCCTCCCTGCAGCTGCTGTGGCTTCCCAGGTGGTAGCCTAAGCACCCAGCTGTATAACAAGCTGGCAGGACTGTGCTCAAGAGAGTATGTTACTCTGGGAGGACAGAAGGCTAAACACCACCAACCCAGGACTCTGTCTTTGCTGGGGTGAAAGGGAAGAGGCATGACCACTCAACCCTCTTTGAGCTCTTATGTCCATCTAGCTCTGTGCTGGTGCCTCTGTCGCAAGCAGCCGCTCCTATCTCTACCTTGCCCCTGTACAGATCAGGAATTCAACACCTCCCTCTTTTCCCCTGAGCCCAGCCCAGGCTGCAGATTGCCTCTAACGCTGCGGTCCAGTGAGCTCCTCCAATAGCCAGGGCTGGCTTATGGACACCTACTTACCCTTTAAACTTTCTGACTTTAGGCATCAGGTGATCAGAACATCCCTGGAAGGAGCCTCAGAGAGCCTCAATATCTAATGATAATCACAGCTTATACTGCTCAGCACTTACTATGTGTCAAGCCCTTTGCTAACTGCTTTCCATATATTACCTCATTTAATCCTCACAACAAGACTATGAAGTGAGGAACTGTCATGACCTCCACTTCACAGATGAAACCATGGCTCAGAGCGGCTGAGTCATCTGCCCAGGATTGATGCCCTGCTACATCTGTGATGGAGGCGCCTTGAATTTCACTACGGAGAGGCTGTCCTTTGTTCTGGGAAACATTGCCACAGACCTTTTAGTTTTCTACCGCTATTCGTCTAGGGGAAGCCTGATGCCATTGTTAACCAGAATGCTGAAGAATGAAGTGTTTGTTTTGATCACGTAAGCTGGGTGTGTCTCTTATCTGAAACATAAGAAAAGACAAATGAGAAGGAGAAGAAATGGAAACCCAGAAAGGGCAAGTCACTTTCCCTGGCCACACAGAACTAGAAACAGAACCCAAGTTTCCCCAATCTCACGGTCTTTCTAGGACTTCCTGCCCCTCTTCTGTCCTCTTCCAGAGGGCAGAGGCCAGAGACCATGTCGCACACTTCTCTGGTATTCGCCACATAGTACCCAGACCAGCCTGGGGCTCACCATAGGTGCACACTCAGTCCTGGATAGCAAATTGAGGTTAACCCTCTGCAGGAGAGTAAGCAGCACACACTGAGTTGTCGATTCAAGCTTCCACCTGTCATGGGTGGAACCAAGCGCATTGCCAGCCTGAGCCTAGCCTAACTACATAATTCCAGAAAGCCAAGTCTCCATTCCACAGCCCCTGGTCTCTCTCCACCTTCACCAAGTCCACCTGCCCTTTACCCTCCTTTCCTCCTTCCCTTTCCTCCCCCTAAAAACACTGCACATTCCCAACCCAAGAAGGTGTCCCCTGAGAGCCTAAGATTGTACGAAAAAAATCCCAGAGAGGGAGAGCTGATTGGATTCTTGGCAATGCCGGTGCCTGATTTCCTCTGGGCCTTGCCTAATTTCTCCCATTCACAGGCTGGGGACTTCTTTCCCGCTGCCTAACAGTGACTGCCTCAGCCTGAGCTGTCCCTGGGACCACAGACTAGAGCCAGGCAGCTCGGACAGACTTCTCCAGCAATGGCATGTCTGGGTAGTGGTAACTCTGCATTTTTATTGAACGAGCGAGTTAATGGGCATGTAAAACATACACAACTTGTCAGCCCGTTAGCTGCTGCCATTGCCATGGCTGCTCTCCTGCCTCAGGCTCAACTAAATTGCTCATTCGCTTGCTCTCCTCCTCCCTGTCCTTGCCTTGTGTGTGGCTTTTTTTTCTCTCTCTCTCTTTGCTTAGGGTCTCTTTCTCTCCTCCCAACCTGCACCTCCATCCCTTCCTGAACAGCTAAAGAGTTCCTGGGAACATTTTTATTTATTTATTTTTAATGATTTTCCTGAGCATCTAGTTCCAGAGATGCCTTGGCCTTGGAAGCTCAGCTGCTTCTGCTAAGTTAATGCTTTGTCTTCTGTCCCTGACCAGGGGGCCAAGGTTCAAGGACAGCAGCAGTGCAGAATGAGCTTCAGCCCAACAAAAGAGGGGCATGTAGCTTGGGAGCATTTTCCACATGCTGATACCACTGTCTACATGGACGCACATTTGGTGGCACGCCCTTCCTCAATTGTCCACATTGGCAGGCACACTACCAGGGTGCACCCACCCTCGACAATCACTGTCCTACACATATGCTCACGACTGTCCATTTCCACATGCACACTCTCTACCACTTACATACCCCACCAACAGCCAAAGCCTGCTTGCACACTTCCAGTGCACATGCACCTCTCATAGGCCATGCACACATCCTAGATACACTCAGCCTCAACAAGCCATGTCTGCAATGCACACTCTGGCATACACATCCACTGTAGGCAGCCCATGTCTGCATGCATACCCAGAACATACATATTCCCTGTGTATATTCTCCCAAAATCCCTGTATCTGTTGAATATTTACATACACCATCACTCCCACCAGCCCATCTGCAATTAGGTCTTTCATGTATACTTCATACATATTTGTATACACCTCATGTACACATGCACACTATATCCCATGCTACATATTTATAGCTCACACACATAAACCCTTAACCCCCTATTTGTATGTCTCATGTAAACATCCCACAATATTTTATTGTCTGCATGTTAACATCATATGTATCCACATAAGACCCCAATTCTGAGCCCATGATCATACTTTAATATCTTCCTATCTGCATGCACATTTCAAATGGACATCCCCAAATACCGTATCTACATATGCAAGCATATACACCCTGCAGTAACACCATGTCTGCTCACATACACCCCAACTCAAGGACTTGCACCTAAACCTGCTATTTCCACATGCAAACATAGCCATACATTAATACAATTCCCTCTAACACACCACGGCTCTATTGAATGCCCACTTTCAATTCAATTCAATTAAACTAAACACTTTAATTAAACTAGACTATGAACCCTTACTAAAGATTAGAACTTGTGCTAAGTACTGGAAAGATGCAAGTGAAGAGGAGCAGCTCTTACCCTCAAGGAGTTCCCCATCCAGGAAGAGAAATTCAGACAGTTACAACAAAGTGTGATGCGCTCAGTGACAGAAGTATGTACACATCCAAGCACACACCTTCTGTAGCTTTGATCAAAACAACATCATATACCTTAAAAGGGAAACAAAACATAGGCAAAAGGCAAAGAAAGTAAAGGAATTCAAATGCTGTCTTTAACTCATCCAGCAAATATCTATTGAGTGCCTCCAATCTGCCAGACACTTGGCTGGGCACAGGTAATAGCAGTGAACAAAACAGAGCTCCTGCTCTCCTGAAGCCCCCAGTCTATTGGAAACACTGAATTACATCTTACACAAGTGACTGACAATATACTGAGAACTGTGATAAATATCAAGAAGTGGGAAAATGGGGTTTGTTGAGGCCAGGGAAAGAAACTTAGAAGTCTTTTGATGGCTGAGCTCAAATGTGTGAGACATAACAGGGTAGAGAGGGATTGGATGAGCTTTCTGGATACCCCAAGGTGAGACCTGGGACCGGTAGAGCACAGGAGTTTCAGGCAGATGCTGTCTCAATGTGAAGAAGGGCTTTCTAACCACTGCCCTGTAATAGACTCTAACCCACATGGGGTTGTGTGCCCCATATTATTAGGGAAGGAACATCATTATTATGGATGGATAGAGAGGACTGATGCTCAAGATTGTCCAACATGACCTCTGAGGTCCTTCTGCTTTTGAGAGGCTCAGAGACCAAGTGTGAGTGTCACCACTGCCTCCCAAGATGGTGCCAGGTTAAGCTCCACCATATTCCCTCCGTCCTTCCCAGCATCCCCTGTCCTGCTGTGGCAGATGTAAGGGCAACCTCTCTTCTTAGTTTTTTTTCTTATATTTTCTTTTTTAATTTTGGGGGGGCAACCTCTCTTCAACTGGCTCGTGGGTGGCCATAAACAGCACCGGCTGCCATAAGGGTGTCCACCACTCCTCTGGTCACTATGGATTCACGCATTAAACCTTACCGGCCCTGAAAGTGAGTTTCCACGGCAGCTGGCTTCTAGAAAGACCCTCAGAACCTCCTCCTGCCCTTTCCCATTGGACTCCAGCTTTCTTCTACTTGCTCTTTCCTCTTTAGTTCCAAACTCTTCCAGCACTGTGTTGAGCCTTCCAGCCCCTCTCCTTCCTGGGCCTTCAGCCACAGCACCATGCCCGATCCCACTTTGCAAAGGAGTCAGAGGAAGACATCAAAGCTCTGCCCCTTCCCTAATGCAGGATCGTCAGTGCCCATTCCTTGCTCACTCCATGCCACCAGAGAGAGGCTGAGCTCCTGGTTCTGGACACTGAAGATATAGAAGAGGACAAGAGAAAGGAGGGGCAGGCAGAAAGAATAAGGCGAGGTCCGGAGGGGAAAAAAAAAGGAGGGAAACAAAATGCAAGGCAGTTACAGGGGCGAATGGGGAGGGCCTTAGGAACTCCAGTTTAGGTGGTCTGATAATTAAATGAATAGTGTTTAGTGGGGGAGCCCACCTTTCAAAATTCCCCACTGGTGGTGAAGCATATAAAAACCTGAATAGCAAATATTTACTCGGAATTAACACAGAACAGATTCCATCAGGCAACCTTGGGGCTGTTTCTGGAGTCTTACCTTAATGTCTTGTGTGGCATGGGAGCCCAGGCGGGCACTAGACCTGGCGTAATATGCTAAACAAATCTAATAGTGTGCTTTATTTCCCCCCTCAGCAGAACTCTTAATTATGTATCTTGCAAGTGCACAGAGCAAATGGATTAGCCTTGGCAGCTGTTTGCTGCTAGAGCGGCACCCTCCCCAGAAACCTCTGCAAGGAGACCATGAGCCAGCCCCACAGGCTGGGCCAGGGATCTGGCAGGAGTTTGGAAAGAGCATAGGTAGAGGCTGCTACAGAATAGGAATCCTCAGCCAGGAGATATCTGTTTCCCGGCACCCCAGAAGGAGAGGCAAGATGTGATTAAGGAGTGTGTGGTAGCAGAGGCCAGGCCAGTCTTGCAGCTGCATGGGCTGAGGCAAGCTCTTTGAAAGGTTTCTCTGCTAAGGCCATCTCTCCTAGTCCCCATCCCAGAGCCATGCCTGAGCCTCACCTGGCCTACTTGCCAGGATGTTGTCTACTAGGATGAGTCCCTACTGCCCCCTTAGCACCTCCTAGCAAATTGCAGGAACCCATGTGTCAGCATAGCTAACTGTGACAGCATAGCTAACTGTGGAGTAGGTGAGAGGGAATGGGGCCCAAGGGGGAAGAACAGTCAGGAAAGTTCAGAACTTGGGCTACAACTGGGGAAGGCAGGCCAACGAAAATCAATAGAGGGTGCTATAAGGATGTGGGTATAAGGGCAGAAACTCGTTTTGAAGTAACAATCTGGGACTGTGCTGAAGACCTGCAGATGGGCAGAGTACTGACACAAGCCGGACAAAGGCCAAGGTTAGAAATATCACTGAGACCACCTATCCACCGAACTCAGAGAGGTCAGAGGTGCTGATGCGCATGTGTGTGCATGTGTAAGTGTGTGTGTGAGTGTGTGTGTCTGTGTGTGTGTGTGTATAGCCTGCACACATGCATTGAGCAGTCTCTGCCTAGAGCATAAAGATCCTTCCCACAGCCTTTGGCACAGACATCTTGGGCAGGAGAATTCCAAGCAGGCATGTAAGCAGCCTGGACTAAGAGTATATGCGACATTCAGAAGTCAGAATCAGGCAAGTTTAGGGCCAGGGCAGGCCCTGGGGAGCAGGAACAGAAGCACTCTGCAAAAAACAACAAAGCTTTGAAACAAGGCAACACTGCTTCCCACGCTCACCAGATGGCGCTGTGCAGTGTTCCCAGAAGCATCTATTTCATTTCATTCAACCAGAGAAATCATGGAACATTTAACAGTGCACCAGGCATGGGAGATGGACGACAGAAAGGCATAGTTCCTGCCCTTGTGTAGGTTACAGTCTACCAAGAAAGGATGATACTACTCAAGGAATTGCAAGTGTGTTGAGTTTAAAGAAGAAAAAGTTTTGGATGTATGTGTTAGGGTAATGCTAACCGCAAAAACAAAAAGACCCCAAAATGTATTATGGCTCAAATTTAAGAACTTTATTCTTCACTCATGTAACAGAACACAGTGAATACTGCTGATTGATAAGAGAAGCTGTCATCTTCATTTTTTCCAGAGACAGGCTGACAACAGCTCTGCTGTCACCAACATACATCCCCCAAAGGCTCCCTAGGGACCACCATCCTAGTCAGCCAAAGGTCACCATCCTAGTCTTGATCTTTTGCAAGAAAGAGTGTGCTCAAAGGTTTTCATGGTCCAGGTCTGGGAGGGCCACACAACCCTTCCACTCACATGCAAAAGACATCAGCCACTTGCCACAGCTAACTCCGTGGGAACAGCTGAGAACCTGGAAGGAAGAGGAGGCCATGGATTTGATGAACTGTTAGCAGACTGTCCCCATGGGCTACAGAGGATCTTTGCACAACACATTCCCTCTGCGTGGAATGCCTCACCTTGCCCAAATTCCCTTCTTTTTACTCAGCAAATGCCATGCCTTTATAAACAATGGTATATAATACTGTATTAGCCTGTTTTCATGCTGCTGATAAAGACATATCTGAGACTGGGAAATTTACAAAAGAAAATGATTTAATGAACTTACAGTTCCACATGGCTGGGGTAGCCTTGCAATCATGGCAGAAGGCAAAGAGGAGCAAGTCACATCTTACATGGATGGCAGCAGACAAAGAGAGAGCTTGTGCAAGGGAACTCCTCTTTACAAAACTATCAGATCTCATGAGACTTATTCACTATGAGGAGAACAGCATGGGAAAGACCCATCCCCGTGATTCAATTACAACCCACAAAGTCCCTCCCACAACGTGTGGGAATTCAAGATCAGATTTGGGTGGGGACACAGCCAAACCATATCAAATACTCAATTTTAATTTCTTTCTCTTCTTGGATGTATAATTCCCTTCTGTTCTCAAAAGCCCTACAAAAATTGTCACTCATACACAACTTACACAAATGTTGTCTTAGGAAGACAGAAGGTTTTTGATCACATACTGGACAAATCTGGGCAGGCACCAAATTGAGCAGAAAGCAAGACGTCAGGAAAGGGTTTCAGAACTGAAGCAGGGACAGGAATTCAGAATCACAAGGAATCAGCAGAACACAGGCCCACCCAGAGAACCCCCAAAACTGTGGTGGAGAAGGACTCCCCAGAGGTGTGTGGGATGGCAACTTAGATTATTTTATTTAGATATTAAGAAGAAAATGAAGGACTCTTAATAAAATCTGGAGGAAACCTAGGGACATTAATGAAAACTCTTACAATATGTTTCACAAATGTTCATTAGATCAAAGACTAAGACATATTATTATTTATTACTGTGTACCAACTACTGTACTTTAAAAAAAAAAAACTGAACAGATGAGGTCTTGCAATGCTGTCCAGGCTGATCTAGGACTCCTGGCCTCAATTTATCCTCACACCTTGGCCTCCCAGAGTGGTGAGATTACAGGTATGAGCCACGGTGACTGGTCCTTCCAAGTACTGTACTTCATAACAGCCCCTTAGGTAAGAATTATTATGTCCAATTGACTGATAAGAAAATCACCCAAGACAACTGCACAGACCATAAACAGGAGGGCTGAACTCAAATTCAGGTTCTTAACCTCTATACTGTCTCTGGCCTAAATGAGAGAATGAGTAGAGAAGGGTAACAGGACGTATTGAATAAGAGCTTGGGACAAGGGTGGGCACGTTGGAGATACAATTGTAACAAGGGATCAAAGCTTCCAAAACCTGGACTTCCTGGAGAGAGGGCAGCCTGCCAAGGAGGGCCCAGGCAGCTTCCCGGTACCTGTGGGAAGGAAGCTGGTGATTCCAGCTTGCCAGCTACCCCCAGGGGAGAAGGCAAAAGCCTGCTCACCCAGGCGGTGGTTGCTCCTCTCTGCTGGGGCAGAAGGAAGGGAGCTCTTGGCAATGCTTGACTTGCTGAGCCTCAGGGGAGAAAAACCAGGGAGTTTGTGAGAGCAGCTCCCTAAGGTGCCTCAGGCAGGATGCAGCACTTTCCAGCAGAGAGTGAAATCAGGAAGAAGAGAATCAAGACCAGATGGAGTTAGTGTTCCAGCAAGTGCATGTGGTTTTAGAAATGAAGGAGAAACATGGATTGAGGCCAAATTCAGTCCTCAGGGTTCCACAAACCTGCAGCCTCTGGGGAATCACACAGACATAGGACGTGGAGGCTCAGAGGCGTCTTAGAGATCATCCTGTGTGTGCTGCTCATTCCACAATAGGGAAAACCGAGGCTTAGAGAGAGTAAGGTAGTGAAGGGCTGGGAACATCTCCCAGATCACACAAAGGTAGTGGGCACACAAAAGGCCAGCACGGCTCCTTCCTCCTTCATTGGCAGTGTTGAGCTCCACTAACTGAAGCATTTTCAGGGCTGCTGAGGTGCAGGTGCCTCCATGCTAGCTCCTCTCCATTTTACCCTTTGCCCACTACCTCAGTCCCTACTCCAGCCCTATTCCAGGGCCTCCAAGTGCTTTGGTAGCTGGGTGACCCTGGCAAGACACTTAGCCTCTCACAAGGAGGGAGGAGAACAAGAAAACCTCTATATCCCAATGCTTTGTCTATTGAGGAGTTAGACCTTTGCCAAACCCTTCCTGTGCCTTCAAGGGCTACGATGTAAGTGCAAAGGCTGAATTTGGGAGAAGTCGACCAAGATTGTTCCAGAGGATGCACAGGTCTTCTCCTAGCATTGGTGGGGTCCAGCGCAAGGATCCAAACAGAGGCCCACAGACTGTATGTCTAAGTATCTGAAAGGTACGAATCAAGGTAACAAACTTTGATAAAATATGTTTATCTTCTGCTATAAATTGGGTGCTTCTGTTTCCCCAAAATTCATATGTTGAAATCCTAGCCCCTAAGGTGATGGTGTTAGGAGGTGGGACATTTTGGGAAATGTTTAGGTCACAAGAGCGGAGCCCTTATAAATGAGATGAGTGCCCTTATAAATGTGGCCCAAGAAATCTCTCTTTCCCCTTCCACCATGTGAGGACACAGTGAGAAGCCACCATCTGGGAGCCAGAAAGCAGACCCTCCCCAGACACTGAATTTGCCAGCACTTTGATCTTGGAGTTCTCAGCCTCTAGAACTGTATAAATTTCTGTTGTTTATAGGTTACCCAGTTTGTGACATTTTGTTATTACAGCCAGGATGGACTAAGACATCCTCCTACCTTGACAAATATACCTTCATGTATTTGTCAAAATGTAAGTGTAAAGTCACAGTTATCTTTTATAATGACTGAAAGTTGGCAAATATCAAAGATAGATGAATTTAATTATTGCACATGTTTGGGTGCTGACAATCTTTGGATGAGTAATAAAACAAAGATAAAATAATTCAAAAACCATTATATATTTACTCCAAAATTATTTTTCTTGCCTTTATTTAAATAGAATCCCTAATTATGTTGTTATAATTAAGATGTTTACATAATTTGTATTCTATTGAGATCAATGCCAACTTAGACAACATTTCTTGAATCGTTTTAGTTCTTAAATCATTTTTTCATTAACTTCAATTGGGAAAAACTTCTCTGCTGAGGCAGTAGAAATTGGAAATGACAATTTAAAGCCACGCTTCTATATATTCAGAAATGACTGTTGAATTTTACTTGTTTCCAAACTTTGTAATTCGGTCACATACGATAAATTATCAATTCACAAAATATTATAAAATAGTTTATTTTCATCACTGTTTCTTACAGCAATATCTAGATTCATGGAGTAATGTAGAGAATCTGTGTCAGTCTGTATCACACTTTACACATGTTATATCTAGACCCACATACATATACATTTAAGAAAAATATAAGTTATTTAGTGTTGCAAAATGATTCTCAGTTTCTACATGCAACTGTTGCAAATATCATGCTAATTAGTGACTACCTCCAGAACCACAAATTTAAACACAAAGAAAACAAGAAAATAGATGCTCAGCACTGTGGATACTTCATTATGAAAGATTCTATTGCACCCGTGCTATCTGAGAAGAAGGATCTGACAGGCAATTAATTGGTCTTATACCTAAGCATTCCCACTGCTTCAATCCCTTGTTCCTCATCACCCACTCGAAAGCACCATCTCCCCTTTGTGGGCAACAGCACAATCCACAAACTTTCATGGCATTCTAACTCAGCTGCCTTTTGTTTCAAGGACATAGGGCAAGAGACATGGAGAAGCACTTCTCTGGGGCCTGAGCAGGGTTAGTCTTGAGTGTGGATGTTTAGGGTTAGGAAGGGATCACTCCAAGCCGGGGGTGAGCACGGGAATCCAATAACAGAGGCACTCATGTGTTCTTTAATAAACGTATTAATGAAGAGGGTCTAAATGGGCCTTTTAAAGTACAGAGGCCAGGTGAAGTTCTCCCTTTGCTCATATAAGAATATTATATTAGAAGCCATTTCTAAGTTCTTTTGGAGAGCATGTGACGGCAACTACTTCATTCTTTTCTGCCCCATGCACTTGCCCACCAGTCTCACCAGACTACTCAGACTTCTCTGCAGTGCATTGTTACCCCTCTGTGATTCTGTTCATGTGCTTCCCTCTGCCTGAAGTGTGTTTCCCCCTTTTCTTTGTCTATTCAGGTCTTACACAGTTTATACTCAGTAAGGCATACATCTGACTGTTCTCACACTGCTGATAAAGACATACTTGAGGCTTGGTAATTTATAAGGGAAAGAGGTTTAATTGAGTCACAGTTCAGCATGGCTGGGGAGGCCTCAGGAAACTTACAATCATGTCAGAAGGGGAAGCAAAGATGTTCTTCACACAGCAGAAGCAAGAAGTGCCAAGCAAAAGGGGGAAATGCCCCTTCTAAAGCCATCAGATAACCAACCCCATGATTCAGTGACCTCCCACTGGGTCCCTCCCACAACACATGGGGATTATGGGAACTACAATTCAAGATGGGATTTTAGTGGGGACACAGCCAAACCATATCGCTGACATTTGTTTTTCTAGCTACACCTTCCATCATATTCTTTGGAATCTCTCATTAACAAACTCATAGACAGACACTTTATCCTTCTACTCACTTTCCTGGGTCTGGAGCCATTAGTGCTGAGAACAGGAAGGGAAATTAGGAGAAATGACTGGAGTCACTGTGATAACTGGTAGCTTGATCCCATGGGGAAATCTCTAATTGGCTCAGCCTGGTTTCATCTCCTGCTAGTGACTCTGCCCATGTGATGATTTCTGTGCACGAGATACACATTTTCTTACATAGGTGTTCTATGTCACCTGCCCCTCTTGGTGCTGATAATAATGTCAGGAAGTGACAGCCATGGCTACCTTGGCCCCCTGCCTAAATCTATCCCCAAATCCCTAAATGAAGACTCTCCCTTCATTTAGTGGCCACCTAGACAGCCCCACAGAAACAACTCCTCCTCTCCTTGCTTTCTCTGATCCATGACCTTCTGGGTCTTCTTTGGAGCCCTTTGGGAGCACAGGAGGATTAAGGTGCAAGGGAGACTGCCCTATCTTCTTCCCAGACTCTCTACTCTACAGTTCTTTGTGGCCTTGGTCCAAGCTGTTTCAACAAGCCACTCTTCTCCTTACTTCCTATCATCCCTACTCCCACTTCAGAAATCTCTGGGAAAAAAGCAAGCAGAGGACACAGGGCAAGTTCTCCCAAAAGCCCCCTCACCATCCTCAAATCCAGCTGAAGCACTGCAATGCTTCATTTTGCCTGGGTGTGAGATATAAATCTCTCTTCTTACAGGCACTCCCAATCTCCATCAATGTCTTAACAGTCTCCACTAAAAGAACGGTTTGCCCCTCTCTCATCCTCCATAGCCTGGGACATTGGGCACTAGGAAGTGGTGAGGAGGTGGTTATAGGACCAGATCTGCCTCTTAATAACCCCTGGAAGAAGTCCATGTGGTTGATGTCTCTCTTTAGAATGTGATTCTTACCACTTATTGTGCTCATCTTTCAATACCATTGCTAAGTCAACATCCTAATACATTTGCCTAGTGTAGGTCCATCAAGAGCAGTCAAGTTCCACCCCCCCACAGAGTGTGCCATAGCCCCTCAAACAGCCAGTCTTAATATCTGGCTTCCTTTGCTGTTTGCAATGTCTTTCCTTGGCATGTGAATGCCTAAAAGTCAGGGACAGGGGCTTATGCATCTCTGTACTCCCAGGACCTTGCACCGGATCTGGCACCTCTCAGACGCATAATAAATTTGTTGAATTAATAAAGAAAATAAATGAACTTAATTAACAAATACTGAATAAGTGAACTCTTGAATAAACATGGAAATGAATAAATGAATGACTGAAGGAATAAATGAACAAGCCCAGAGCCTGACTGGGTCCCCCTTCTGTCCTCCAACCTCCCATGAGGCTCTCAGGAAGCCCATTTGCAGATGAACCCCAGCTCCTCAGATTCCAGTAGAGCAGGCTACCCAGCCCATGGTCATAGAACTGTTAGCTCTGGAGGCAACTGCCTCACTATGTAAAATCACAGTCTATTCTAGCCAAATTAACTAGGTAATACTCTGCATTGGTGTAAAATTCTCCATCAAACCATGAAGACTGGCATTTAAAACATTTAAGACCTGAGAAGGGGAGGAGAGGGCAAGAGAGAACCATTGCTTTTCCTGGCGAGTAATCGTGAAGGGTTTCCCAGCCTCACCAAGCAGGGAGGAGCCCCACCTGGGATTCTCAAGGCTGGTGCCTGTTCCATGCTCCTGACTGGGCCTCCTTGCCCAGAGCTCTTCACAAGGCCTTTCCATTCTTGGAGTCACTGACCCTACACTGGGCCCTCCTGTGGACATTTAGTTGGATGATGCTAAGGGTGTCACACAGAAGGAAGACTAAGCTAGAATCTCCCCAGGCAAACACACCATGGCATTTCCTGACAGCGCCACCCCTCCACTGATTCCAAGCACCCTTACATTCTTAAGATTCAGCCACCTTACATTCCCAGTGGTGCCCAGGGGTCCCCCTAGTGGTCCCATAATTGAAGTGAACAGAGGAACAGAGACCATCCCTGACTTGTGACTGGATATTAAGAAAAGCGCCTTTTTCTGTCAATAACATTTATTGGGCACTTCCCACAGCCAGCTGTTAGGACTCTTGCGAGGGGTCACAGGACTTGATTATAGATAGCCTGTGAGCCTGCGTGGCGGGACTGTGTGTCTTTGCTTTTCTGGTGCCCACGATGGCATCAAGTCAGTGCTGGCAAATGGTATAACAAATACTTGCATTCAGCAATGAGAAGTGAGAAACAGAAGCAGTGATACAAGATACCTCCACGTACACCCATCAAACTGGCAACCACTCATCCCAGCCCCTCGGGGCTCAGTCCTGGGGCCACCCACAGGAGGGGGAGAAAAGGAGGCAGCCTCCTGGGGGATTATTCTGTGCTGAGGTAGCATACTAGCTGCACCCTGGGGAGCCAGCTCCCTGCATAAGTGCACAGATAGACAGATAGATTGTATTAAGCATACAACATTCAGGGGCTTCATTTGGAAAAGACTGATTCTAAACGGCTGTTTGCCATTGACAAGGCACATCACCAAAGCTAACGCAGACAGCTCTGGGTTATCAAGCTTGCATTCCTGCCACCTCACCATCCCCTGCGTGGGCACACACACAAACCCTAGAGCCCCACTTGCTCTAGCCCTGTGCCCAAGCTGATACTGCATTCCGGGCGGCAGACTTGCTTGGCAGAGACCAGATGCCAGCACATCCCTCCCTGTCCCCTGGGGATCTCAGGCCCAGCTGCAGCAGCCAGGCAGCCTTGGGACCCTACAGTCCCCACCCATCCCCCACCCCCAGAGCTCATCAACACAACCCCCCATCTCCCTGTCCCCTCTCCCACCCTATCCTCCCTCTTTACTGCTTATGCCTGTGTAGGCAGGAGGCAAAGCGATGCGAATACATTAACATTTCCTTAATTCTATCTGCGCCTCCAAAACTCTGAGTCACAACTGGGTGGGTTTTCATGCCTGGTGAACTGTCAGCCTCATTCAGAAATGCCATTTTCTACTTTGCTCCTGGATCAGCGAGAGGACAAGTGCGGGGAGGGGGACCCCACGGGGGTGGGACGTGGCACATCCAACACTGACTAGCCCTCAACTGATGAAAAGATTGGGGCCCCTGCAGTCCCTAGGAGAAGCTGTGCAAGTTTCGTGCAAGTTTCTACCGAGAACCCTAGTACCTTGTCTTTGTATAGCAATGTTTACATTTTACAACATTCACTTATCTACCTTATTTTGTCATTTGTATGCCCATTTCATATATGTGAATACTGAAGCACAAAGATCTGAAATGCCTTGCCTGGATATCACACAGCTAATAATGAGAGTCAAAGCTCTATTTTATCTTCTGGCTCCAAGTTCATGCTATGCCTCCTGACCTTGCCGCTGCTGGAAAACTTCCAGGAAATGTCACCTTTTCCCTGGAGTTTGAGAGTTCAAGTTTGACCTTGTCGCAAGAGGCGTGCACAGGATACTTCAAACACAGATTTTTGTCCAGGAGTTTTTTTTTTTTTTTTCTTTTTTTAAGATGTGTTTCTAGATGTCTTAGGCAGACATCTCCAGCTGCTCACATGATCCCCACCCCCTGCTGTGTTATAGGACCAGTTCACATGTGTCCATTTCCTGCCTGGATCTAGAATTTGACCTTCACACAAGGTTTCTGTCACGTGAGGCCAGTTCTCTATTCATGCAGAGAAGGGGGGCACCAGTGGAGTATGATCCCCATGATGCTGGCCAACCCCTTTTCCTCAAAAATGACTCACTTTTAACACACATTAATACTGTGTGCAAGGCAGTCTGCTCAGCACTGGGTAGATATAAAGATGAATAACTGTGGCCTTTCCCTCCAGCAATGAGGTCGGTCATAGAAAACAGACACAATAATTACATCTAAGCCAATGGTGTAAGTACAAAAATGCCCTAGAATCAGGCCAGCCTAGGGGACTGGGGAAGAAAGGGGAAGAGGATCAGATAGTGGGTGAAGGATGCTGAAAGAAAAAGTGAGAGGATGAAAAAAAAAAAAAAGCCAACCTTATTGCCTTCATGCATCGAAGGCCAAGACCTGAGTGACCAGGTATCCCTGTACTCAGCTATCCAGGACTCCTGCACCCGTCTCTCCACACCTGCATATGTCCAGGATTCTGATATCAAGATTTAGTGCCTCAGCCTTGCCAGCTTAAGCATTTGACCATAGCGGCCGAGTTCAGTTGAGTGTCTGCCCTCTCTGGCTTAGCATTAGGGAGACTGCAAGAAGCTGCCAGACTCCTGCCTGAACACAAGGAATGCTGGAACCTGAGCAGCAAGCGCTGGTGGGAAAAGAGGAGGAGTGCAAGGGAGGTGAGGCCAAGATGGGGAAAACTCATGGGGTCAGTAGGCTTCTCAGAAACCCAAGAGCGCAGGGAAAGTTCAGACCTGTCTAGAGCCCATACTGACATCCAGGGGTCCAATCCAGTAGGTGAGGCCCACAACAGAAATTTTATATAATAGGGATGTTTCCAGAGGAGCATGTCTTAACCCACAGGTCTCTATGAACTGAGAGGTATTTCCCAAATATTAATGCATCCCAAATAATAAAAAAATTAAAGTTTACAAATAACGTTTGATTAAATCAGGGTGAATTCAAATTTAACCATAGCAAAACATTTCTTCCTTTATTCTTTGGCCATTCGTTCATTTCACAAATATTAAGCCCTGATTATGTAAGCTAAGCACTGTACCTCTCATTCTTAATCATTGCATTCCTAAGTGTACTCTTTTTTAACAGCTTTATTGAGATATAATTCAAATGCTACACAATTCGCCCATTTAAAGTGCGCGATTCAATGATTTTTTAATGTATTCCCAGAGTTATGCAACCATTACCACAGACAATTTTAGAACATTTTTATTCCAAAAAGAAACCCCACATCCTTAATCTATCATCCCCTATCCTACCCCAGACCTAAGCAACAACGACTCCACTTTCTGAATCTATAGATTCCCCTGCTCTGGACTTTTCTAGAAATGGAATCATATAGAGCATGTGTGTAGTCTTCTGTGACTTGGTTTCTTTCACTTGGCATAATGTTTTCAAGGTTCTCCATGTTGTAGCATGTATGTAGTACTTCATTCCTTTTTGAGACCAAATACTATCCCATTGTATGGATAGATCACGTTTTGTTTACTTATTTTCCAGTTGATGATCTAAATATATTCTTCAACAGTAAATAAAAGTGTGAAGAGACCACTGCAGGAATTGCTCATGATGCAGGCATGCCCTCAGAGTGTCCCGTATGTTCCTGGTATAGGTATGTATGACGGTGAAACAAGTTGAGAGACCCCATTCCAAAGGCTAGCTGAGCACTTTCTGTACCAACCCACACCTTCCAGTGGCCATAGATCTCTGGGGCTTATGGCTGGGCCTGCAGCCTGCAGGCTGTGTACTCCACCTCGATATGTCAGAATCTGCTGCATAGACAGTATTATCAGACTCATGGTTATTCAAAGCACACCCCTTCCACCACCCTCTGGAGGTTCAGTAACTTCATCTTCTTCAGGTGTCCCATATGCACACACACTCACACGACCTCTTCACCAGCTCACATTTCAGGGCCTCAACACTATCTCCTTTTCCAGTTCTTTGTCTCAAGACAGACAATGCTCTCTTTCCTCCTTGCGTGTATTATATCCCATTCTCATCTAGAGAGGAGCTGATAGACTCATTTGCCCTAGTGTGCCAGTACCCAATAACAGCCTAGTGTGCCCTATCTGGAGTCCCTTCTGGTCAAATGCCAGGCTCTTTTAGCTACAGGAAGATGGTATTTGGGAGGAAACTTAGATTAAGATTCTCTACTCCCACCTGATTTTACAGATTAGGAGGCTGAAGCTCAAGGATGAAGAGACATTTTCCCAAGGACAGATTAATGGTTGTATCAGTTAGCTATTGCTGCTTAACAAATCACTCTCAGAACTTAGTGCCAAAAAGCAACAACCATTTATTTGCTTACAGTTTGTGGGTTTGAAATTTAGGCTGGGCTCAGCTGGGATCTGTCATGCAATCTGTGGCTCCCTGAAGGTCAGCTAGGTGGCTCTGCTTCTGGGGATTAGCTAGCGTCAACTGGGCAATGGGGGCAACTGGGCCGCCTGTCTAGCACCATCTCATCCAGCAGGCTGGTCTGGGTGGTAGCAGGGTTCTCAGAGAGTGAACTCAGAAAGTCTCAAGCAAGACTTTCCAAGACTAGGCTTGGAGCTGGCATATCACCACTTCTTACACATGCTATTGGCTCATAGGACAGCCCAGATTCAAAGATGCTGGAAATAGATTTTACCTCTTGATGAGAAGAATTGTAAACTCACATTGTAAAGAGTAGGGACACAAAGAGAAATGATACTGTGGCCACTTTTTGCAATCCTGAACTAGAACTGGAGCCCAAGTCTCCTGACTCTACTCTGAGGGTGCAGCACCCACTTCTGATTCTATCTGCCCAACCTTACCTATTGTCCATTCCAGGCCCCTCCCCTACAACTCAGCAAAATCATGTTTGCCAGAAGAGAGAAAAACAAATCCAGCATAGGCAGTGGATCAAGCTCTTCTGTGTCCTTTGTATAATCTGGAGAAACAGGAGGAGCATAACTTCCATGCAGCTATATCAACAACCCTCCCACAGCTCCCCTCACCTACAATTCCCACTTCCTCTAGGACAGAGGCCAAGAGAAGTTCTCTTCCACCTCCCCTCTGCAAAGGCTCAGATCCCAGCTCCCCCTTTTTTTTCCATCTATCCCACATTACTACAAGCTCTCTACTGCTCCACAATCCTGGAAGAGGAGACAACTGCCAATTTTCCAGCACTGAATAAGGTAACCCCTAGAGTCACTTTTGAATAACCACCAATGTGTTATGCCAACTTCTTTTCTAGGGGAGAACAAAAGCTATTTTTCTCTCTTTCCTTCCCCTGATGGAGAGAAGCAAGACCCCCTTTTAAATTCAACTTTCTCTTCTCTGGCATAAAAAAAAAAAATTTAAAAACAAATCTGTCAAAATTCCCACCCTGCCTTCCTAGTTACATTTTTTAATTCAGTTGGCTCTATGTGGGGGAGTCTTCTATTAATAGGTATACCAGGAGGCTTAGCAACTCAGGCAGAAGAGTACCTAGGAGAAAGCTGGAGAGGGCCGACACCGGAACAGTGAGCAGGAATCAAACCGGGCTTAATTAGGAAAACATGACTTCCCTATTAACGTCCCTGTCCGTGTGATGCTGCCGCTAGAAAAAAAAATGCCAAGAAGCTTATTTGTTTTGCAATTACGGATGAAATAAAAAATTACTTGGTCTAATTAGACCTCTTTTACTAAAAGAAGCATGTAAAATAACCTCAGTTTCATTAGCAACTCAAAATACACTATCCGGTGTGCTACATATGTTTAAGTGAAAAGTGGAGGGTCAATTTGCTATGTAAATTTCCACAAATTTGGCTAAACTAAAACGATTAACCTAATGTGTATGCAAATTAACTTAATTGATAACGACTTTTCTCCAGGAACTTTAAAACAAGGGGAAATAAATTCCAATTCTAACAATCCTCCGAAGTGTTCCATCACCCAATAACAAAATGATATCTGGACAAATTAAAGAGAATATAATGAAATCAGATTAATGCCAAGACCAATTAGTACATGCAAAGAAACAAATTTCACTAAAAGGCAAATTCAGCAATTTGAATGAGATTTTTGAAAGCTTTTCCTATTTGTCAATTTGTGTGTGTTTGTGTGTGTGTGTGTGTGCGCGCGCGCGCTTGTGCATGCGTGTGTAATTCCATCTTTGAAATGTTGTTCCCTTTTGCTTAGGATCTAGAATATTAGACCTAGAAGAGTCCTTGGAGTCTGAAACCCTCTACTTCAACTGACTAAGAAACTGAACCTCAAAAAAAGGTGAATTTATCTAGCAAGGTGCCACTGACACCCTGGGATGACAGTCCCTTGTCTTCCCTTTGTAGCACCCTGCCTGTCAGCAACACCCACTGATGCCCAGAGGCAGAGAAAGCATTCCTGAAGGCCCTTTCAGCTCTGGGAATGCCTGATCTTATAGTCTACATTGGAATGTTTACCCTATTAGAATGCCGTCTACATTAGAATATACCTATATATTTAAGAATTGAAGGGATTTTCATCTTGAGTCTCTTTCTTGACTCTGGCCACCTTTTTCACACCAAAAGCAATCAGCAAAGCAAGCGGCAGAGCCTAAGCACCCAAGGAGAGTCATTTTACCAGCCCTGGTCCACATTGGACTCCCCTTGAACCCTTTTGCAGTTAGCGGTGAATTCTCGAGGCTAATCACTGGGATGTAAGAGTTTCAGCCCACCTTTGCTCATTCCCTCCATCCTCAGTTAAGGCCTGGGCTCATAGGCAGAGCTCTGGCTTGGGTTTTTATTTTTATTTATTTTTTCGTGTTATTCCAGATGGTTGCTGAGAGTTTGAAGTCTGGATTGCTTCCAGTGGGACCCTCAGACAATGGCAGAGTAGAAGGAGAGGCAGCCGTGGATGGAGCTTGGGCAGCTGAGAGCAGTTGGGCCCCAGCAATGCTGACGGAGGCAACAGCAACAACACAAACAGAGTCCACTGGACTCGTTCCATGGACTCTAGCCTGGGGCTGCCTCTTTTAGGCCTTTGGGTGCAGCTGTTGCCTGGATCTAGACAGGGCAATAGTATGGCAAGCTGGAAGAATAAGGGCAGGAGAAACAGACTCTGGCTGGGGAGTCAGGAGTTGACCTCCAGGCCACTGACCTTGGCCACACCATTTCCACTCTCTGGCTCTTAGTTATATCATCTGTAAAACCAGGAAATGAAGATATAATCTAATAATCCTTTCTGGCTCCATCTGTTAAGTCTCAGCCTTCTGGATATGGTTTTAGCCTCTAGAATAGCATCAACCCTGTGGAGTTGAAAGGCTTAATGAATAAATATACGTGAAGTGCTTAGAACAGTACCTGCCACATAGTAAGTGATCAATAAATACTAGTTCATGATTTTTATCCTGCCAGGTGGTCCTTCAGCCCTGCTTGAACACTTCAGTGGTATGGAAGGTGACAATCATATGTGGATAAATGTTTACTGTCTGAGTGAGGGTGAGGCTCTGCTTTGTAGTGTTTGCTCATTATCGTGGTGTAAATAATCCCACTATGGCTTATTTGAAACTGCCAACATGAAGTTAAATTCATGAAATTCCTGAAAATGTAACAACTGGTTTTTGAAAGCCAAGGAGAGCCAGCTGCAGAGTGCCACTGACATGGGACACCCTTCCACATTCTCCGTTATCGTTCTGTTTAAACAAGTATCTCACTGTTGCACCTCTTGCACATATAGAGACTAGATGCTAATTAAATATAAAGTACTTGTGACTATCCTCCCACATAACACTCTTCTGGGACACCACAAATTTCTTCCCCATCTACCCACTCCTACCTCCTCCCCAAGCTCTCCAAGCAGAACAGTCTGTGTGTGCTTTGAAAAGATAAACTCACATTATCATTAATCTAAGCCAAGCATCATTGAGAAAGTAAATCTGCTGAAAAGGAACATTTATTCATGTTTAAATTTTGATGATGTGTATATTAATCACTGATGGGCATTACCCCCTTCATGTACCCTTCAGTGTGCCACCTTGTCTTCATTCTCTCGGTCCTGTTCTTTGACCCTGGCCTCAATTCTGATGTCCGTGGCCTATCTTGGGATTGCTTCACCTAGAACCTGAACTTGACATTCCTCCCGCTCTCAGAAAGTTGGTTATTTACCGACTGAAAATGGAGACTGAAAAGAGGAAAAATAAAACACCTTTCCCAGTGGAGCCCATAAAAGGCTCATGAAGTCATAAAGACAATTACTGGCAGGCCTATATGGAATACCCTCCGTGAGTCATCTGTCTTCTGCTGGCAATAAAGGCACATAGCAAATTAACCATGAGGGAGGCCGGCTCACTTACCCTGTAATTAGATGGAGCTGCAAGATGCTTCCTTTCAAACTTCACGTGGGAGGATCTGTTTTGGCTCCAGGAGGACCTGCCTGCTAGCCCAGCCAGGCCTGGGCTCTTCCTTTGGCTACTGCCCCTACAGCTCTGAGCCTGGAGCTATGAGACAGTGACAAGGCAGCAGCAGCAACACAATCCCACCACTCAAGGCCCGTGCAGTCTGTTTTGAGAGGTAGGCAGTGTATAAAGAATCAGAGGTGATCATAAGCTTCTCAGACTAGCAAGGATGCCTTTCCTCCCCACGTCATCTTGCACCACTTGCTATCATGCATTCTGTGCTCTAGCCACATTGAACAGGCTCTTTCTCAAGTTTGTCACCTGCCTTCTGGTCTCCATACCTTTGCACATGCTATGCTCTCTGCCTGGAATGTTCCTATCCCTACAAGATCTTGACTTGCAGAGACATCGTGCAAATTACATTTGCACTAAGGAGTGCAAATAACATGACGCCTTCCCTGACAAGTCTCTAAGAAGATTAACTAGCTTCCCTCTCCCTGCAAAACTTTGTGCAAAATTTCTACTTAGCACTTACCACATTCATTCTAAACAATTATCTCACAATCTTTTTTCTCTGGATTCGACTCTGAGGCAGAGCAAAGATTAACTCATTGTGGAATTCCATTCCCCATCCCACCTCTATGTCTAGCATCTAGCTCTGTGTACGTATAAAGTAAGTGCTCAATAAATATGAGATGGAGGAATAAAGTACATAGAAACATAACCTGGATCTAGTATAATCTGGATCTATGATGAATTCAGAAGGAGTAAGGGCCAGATGTAGCTTCTTAACCAAGTCTCAGTCCCAGGGAAGGTAATGGAATTCCAGGCCTGATCCCCCTGCCTTTGGCAGGGGCAGTTCCCATCCCTTCCCCATAGTTGATAAGAAGGGGTCAGGGCGACAAAGCCCTGAGTTTCAGGACATCACCTGAGAGGTTTAGCTCCCGGAGGGCAGTAAGGCATGCAAATTAGCACTGGCCCACGGGCCCTATGCTGAAAATAAATCTGCTGGAAGCAAAATCAGTCATTGGTTAAAAATAAAAGTTGAGGCAGTGCTGATTCTGTGCTTTCCTGAGCCCAGTGCATAGGCAGCCAGAAACTTCTTTCCCAGGACACGGTTGAGTGAGCAAAGGGCAAGAGATGTTGGGAAAAATTAAAGAGCTTACAAGTCTATGCTTAGGATCTGAATCGGTGGCCCCTTTGGGGCAGGGAGGAGTGGATAGAAGAGCTGCATCAGATGCAAGATGCCCAGATGAGGATTTTCACCCTGGGGAGAATCATCCTTTTGAAAGTCCTATTACCAAAGCCTGTCCCAAGCTTCCTATAGGATGAGGGAGGAAATCAGAGAAAGGCCTTTTAGTCATGCAACAAATATTTACTTATTTATTTAGAGACAGGGTCTTGCTATGGTGCCCAGTCTGAAGTGCAGTGGCTATTCACAGATGCAATCATAGTGCAGCTATATAGTGCAACTATGAACTGCAGCTCTAAACTCCTGGGCTCAAGTGATCCTCCTGTCTCAGCCTCCCTATAGGCACCTACCACCATACCCAGCTTATTAATTGAGTGTCTACCATGAGCCAGGCCCTGCTCCAGATGATAGAGATGTAGTGATGAACAAAATAGTACCAGCCCTCATGGAGCTTCCAGTCCAGGAGAGAGCAGGGGGAGGCTAGATACACAGTAGTTAATGACAACTGCATAGAAGAATGACCCTTTGTCATGAGAATGTGTGATAGGGTCCTACCCAAGTCTGAGAGGTTAGAGAAAGCTACCCTGAGGACGTAACATTTGCATTGAGCCCAATAGGATGAGTAGCAGTTTGCCCCTTCAAAAAGGGGAAGATTGTTCCAAGGAGAGAGAGCTACCAGTACAAAAGGCCCCACGGCAGCAAGAAGCTGCCAAAGGAATCCAGCGTGGCTACTAGGTGGGTGGGAGGGGAGATTGATGGTTGCTGAAACTTGGCAGCTAGCACATCCCCTGTAGGTCACACTGAGGATTTTGACTTCTCTCTGGGCTCAGGTGTTTCAGGACGGCTGCGTGTACCGGTGCAGGGAGCTGGGCCCAGGGCATAAGAGGGGGCAGAAGTCCCATCCACTTGGCACTCACCAAGCAGTGCATCCTGGCACAGGACTGCATCTCCCAAGAGAGGGCACCTTTTCCACATTTCACAAAGGCAGCATCTGCTGGCCAATCCCACAGCACTGTGGCCATCCAGTGACAGCACTATCTCAAATTCCCTTTCGTACGTGATGAATATATTAGACTAGACAATCTCTGAGGCTCCTCCAGCTCTTGCCATCTATAAGTCCTTGAAAGAAGTGGGCAATTGTATCATAGTGGGAGAGTTGAGGAAACAGACCCAAAGCCAAAACAGACTTCTGTCTCTTCAGTATTCTATCTGGACCTCCTCATCTGGACATCTTACAACAGATGCAGCTCTGCTATCCACTCCTCCCTGCCCCAAAGGGGCCACTGATTCAGATCCTAAGCGTAGACTTGTAAACTCTGTCCACATAGAGGATCAAGCAGTCTGCAGCTCCAAGAGTTCCCTCGCCCCTCCTGAACTCGGAAGAGGGGACAAATTGGATGAGATCTGGGATGTGGGCATAGTGTTGCAGCAGGCTGGCTGTGGATGCCACCGTTAGGGCTGCCCTGGGCAGACAGCCTCTGTGGTCTTGCTGGCTCAGTGCTCCATGCTGTCGTTTATTTCAGAGGACTGCCCAGGGAAGTAGAGCCCCAAGGGAGGAGGCATTGTTTGCACAAACTATCTGTCATTGCCTGAGGCCTGCAGCTCACCTGGACTCAGTCCCCTGCTGGCTGGGGGTTATAGTCCCTGTGCTGGGAGGGAAGGAGGACACTCTGTCAGATCCCATCCATCAGGATGGGCACTGCAGGCACAAGTGGCCCAGGGCTCTGCCTCTAGCCCATGCGCTAAGAGAGGAAACGTAGCTTCTTCTCTTCCCCTGCTCCACAGCCTTGTAACGGCCACAGCCCAATGCCAGCCTCTCTCCCCATCCCTATCACACTCCTGGAAACACATTGCCAAGCTCAAACTTCCAACCCTACATTGGCAGGCTAAGCATATCAAAACTGCTATCCTGATTTGGTTGCTGGAGCCACGATAATAATAACAGTTTCTATCTATTGATTCTACCAAGTGGGGCAGTATCCCAGGTGTACAAAGCTGGAGGTGCATCCATAAACAGACACAGGCTCACCCCTGTGGCACTACTGAAAAACTCTGTGGCATTTGGCAACTATGTAGCAGGTTGAGCTTCAGTTTCCTCATCTGTGAAAAAAAGGGGTAGTAATTGTATTACAAGGGATTGTGTGGGGTGGCAAACGAGATAAATATGGAAATAATAAGGTTCCTAGTACAAAATAAATCCTCAATAAATGTTAACTATGACTATTAGCTCCTATTTTTTGAGGATCCCTGGTGTACCTGGCACTGTGCAGTAGGATTTACAGACATTATGCCTCTCAGTGTTTACCACATCCAGACAAGGTATATAGTATCATCCCCATTTCACACAGGTAGGGAGGAAAGCACAGTGAGTGGGATATAAAGCCAGGCCAGTGTGACTTCAAGCCATTAAACTGTAGTGACCGGGTGGGGTGCTCACATCTGTAATCTCAGCACTTTAGGAGGCAGAGAGGGGAGAATTGCCTGAGGCCAGAAGTTCAAGACCAGTCTGGGCAACATAGTGAGACCTCAATCTCTAATTTAAAAATATAAATAAATAACCATACTGTCCACTAGGTCTGAGACTCAGGCTCCCTCATCTGTTCCTGTGGAAGCATTTCTTCACCTAAGTTCTCTCATCAGTCCACGAGGGAGGGAGCTTGGGAGTGAGGAAAGAGAGACCAATGCAACCGATAATCTAGGGCAAGAGCTGTTACTCTGAAATGTTTTTAGTCAACCTGGATTATCGCATTGTCTATACCTGAACAAAGAGAGAGATGGTGGGAAGTCTGGAGATGGAAAGTAAGTGGGATTCAGAGTCCAGAGTCCTGGATCCCTACCTATTAGCCATGTGACCTTGAGCAAGATAAAGAACGTCTCCAAAACTCATTTTCCCCACCTGTAAAATGGACTAACACCACAACTGCCTTCTCAGAGCTGTGCTGAGGATGAATTGAGATGCTGCCTGTGAAAATGAGCTTCTCCACTATAAAGCAATATTCATCTGTGAAGAATTCTTATTTATTGAAGGGCACTTGCTTAGAGGAAATACATTAAGTTGTAGCAGGACCTCAGTTTAACACAGGAACATGAGTGCTGAGTACCTACTATAGTGAAGGCATATATTTAGCTTCAAAAAGGAGATCAAGAAAAGGCATGTGATGCCTTGTTGCATGCTACAGGACTCACAGGACCAGGTTCAGGGTGGAAGCAATATTTCTTCCAGAGGTGTTTGCACCAGACTTTCAAGAAGAGAATGGGCAGGATGTTGATGGGCAGCACGGTGCAGGAGAGTGTTCTGGGAAGAATACAGAGTGAGCAAAACGGAGGCAGAGAAACCAGGACTGGGCCAAGTTCGAGGTGGCTGGAGCACAGCCACCTTGAACTGGAGAGGCTGTGAAGCTGGCACAGTTGTTATCCCCATTTGACAGATGAAGAAACTGAGGTATGCAGCAGTTACAGAGGTCACAAAGCAAGTAAGCAGTGTGGCAGTCGGCCAGGGATCTGGCTCCAGAGTCTACACTCTTGACTACATAGGGCCCAGTCTCAGACC
Source organism: Cacajao melanocephalus (assembly GCA_963573385.1). Taxonomy (NCBI): domain Eukaryota; kingdom Metazoa; phylum Chordata; class Mammalia; order Primates; family Pitheciidae; genus Cacajao; species Cacajao melanocephalus. The sequence goes on from CAUYLG010004542.1 coordinate 80,827, forward strand.
ATGACTATGGGAATAAGTTGAGAAAAGAGGGGCCTGCAGAGGTCCTGGCACTTTATGGGATGAGAAGATGAAGAAGGAGAAGTTGGGGAGTTGAAGGAGTTGGGAAACTCCGGTGAGTGAGCCTATTGATAGGAACCAACAATCACAAGTCCAGGGAAATGTTTCCAAGGCCCTTTCCTAGCCTTCATGTAAAACACCCTCCTGGTACATGTTGGCAGCATCCCAGGCTTTGTGGGAGCAGCTTGGTCGGGAATCAGGGGAACAGATACTACGATTACATTGATGGCATGGTGAGTGCCCCAGCCTACCGGAGGTTCCCCTAGTTCTTGGCCACTGCAGTTGGGTGTCTAGATGATCCCTCACTCTTGACCCCTAAGACTGGAGCCTTCACAGAAATCCTGGTCTGTCTTTGCTGTGCAGCCTGCAAATACTTGTCACCCTACAGCATGTCTGTGTGCCTGCCCGTAGAGGGAAGATTCTTCCTCCCTAGCGAATGCAGCTCCCTGACCTTATTTACTTGGGCAAGGGAATGCAGACAGATGGGCATAATGGAAAGAACTTAGGCTTTGGAGGCAGACCAATGTAGACTTTATTCATGGCTAGTTGTGTGACCTAGAGAAAACCCATTCATCTCTCTGGGCCTCAGCTTCCTAGACTGTAGAGCAGGGGCTAACAAGACCTACCACACAGAAAGGAGAAGTGCAAGAACCTAAAGAAAGTTGATACAGGCCTATCCCAAAGGGTGCTCTGTCCGTGTGAGGCCTCTTCTCTAAGTCGTCTTCCGAGCCGGATGTCTAAAGAACCTGCTCAATGGCATTTACTGTTTGCGCAGATAAAGACAGGTAGCCCCAGGCCTTGTCCCCAAAGGCACAGACAAATGGACAGGCCCCCCTGGCCACCTCAGAAATCCGTAGCTCCTGCTCCAGCTCCCAGAGAAACCCTTTGATGTGGATACGACCCTGGCCTGCAGCCTCATTGCTTATGAAGAAGGTGCTTAAAGATTCATAGAGGAGATCCATGTGGGACATAGAAAGAGGAAGGCAAGCAGGAGAGCAAGAAGTGCACGTGCCTGGGGATGGAACATCTGAGAGAAGAAGTGATTACAGACCTGTCCATGTTAACAGAGACGTGAGCAGGGCTCCGTGCACAGCGGCTGGCCAGCCTCTTGAGACACCCAAGAAGAAGAGGAAGTAAATGGGTGACGGGCACCTGCTGTGAGCAAGGCCTACTCCTGCATTGGCACATTTGACCCTCATAGCAATTCTATGTTGGCAGATGAGGAAACTGAGGCCAGAGAGGTTAAACAACTGTCCTGGTGCCATACAGTATCACACACTTCAAAAAAGATGGTGTCTGAGTTGGGCCTTGAGAGATAGGTAGGGTTTCTATAGACAGGCGGCTGGCCTGGGAGGAGCCCCGGCCTCTGGGCAGGGCCACAGCATGGGCAGAGAGCATAAGATGAGCGAAGATCAGGAGGATGAAGATGAGCCAGGTGTCGCTGAGGATGGGCCTGGCCAGGAGCATGTGTCTAGGTGGACAGTTTACCAGCGTTAGGCATTCTCAGAGTCTAACAAACTTGCTTAAGGTCACATAGGTAATAAATGTAAGGGAGAGAAGTCAACATCTACGTCCTGACCTTTTTACTAAACGAAGATGCGAGCCCTACACCACTTGAAGAAACAAAAGATTATTGGATGAAAAAGGCAAAAAACAAAACAAAACGAAACAAAAAACCTAGGAATGCAAAGTTCAGAGAAGAATAGACTAGGGCATGTGACAGTAAGTGTTGTTACAAAGGCTGATGACCAAATATTCTCTTCCATCCTCCCTGGAGGACAGGAAGGGGGAGATGGCTGACATTCTCCAGGCCTCGCCTTCCCCTTGTGACCACTGCATCAAATGTAAGTCCTTAGCCCTGGATTCAGTCTGCACGCCCACCTGGGCTCACCCTCTCTCCACGGCCCAGTCTCCCAGTGTTGCCCACAGTGCCCTTGCTTCAAACAGGGCTCCCACTGCCTCACACAGCTCCAAGCCCCTTCCTCTAGCCACTCTCCTTTGCTGGCTAACCCCACCTCCTCCTTCTTCACTTGCAAAATGCAAGGAATTCCAACTACATCATGGATTATGTCAGGATTCAGTGAGATGACTCATTCTCATAGTCCAAAGATATTTCTTGAGCATATTGAGCACCTGCTTCGTGCCAGTCACTGGACTTGACACCAGAGGAGATCAGCCCTGAGCCTTCACCCTCAGGAAGCTCACGGGCTGATCAGAAAGGCAGAAAAGCCCAAGGTTGAGCACACTTCCACCTGGTACTGGGGGGATCGGGGAAGGCTTTCTGGAGAAAGTAACAGCAAGGCTGAGACTTGAAGGATAAGCAGAACTTTTAAAAAGGCAACAGTGGCTGGGCACAATGGCTGATGCCTGTAATCCTAATGTCCTGGGAGGCCTACACAAGAGCATCACTCGAGGCCAGGAGTTCAAAACCATGCTGGACAACATGGGCAGACTCTGTCTCTATAAAAAATCAAAAAATTAGCCAGACGTGGTGGCGTGCACCTATAATTCCAGCTACTCAGGATGCTGAGGCAGGAGGATTGCTTGAGCACAGGATGTGAGCTGTGATTGCCCCACTGCACTCCAGCCTGGGCAATAGAGCAAATCCTTGACTCAAAAAAAAAAAGAGAAAAGAAAATAAAAGAAAGAAAAAAAGCAAGAGTGTTCAAGGCACAAGGAGCAGCATTTGCCAAGTCCGGAGGGGAATGAAGGGCATCACATGTGGAGAAACTGCCTGTAGATCAGTACAGATGGAGGATAGCATTGCTGTGGATGGGAGGACCTAAGCAGTCAGATATGAGGCCAGGTGTGTGCAGGAGCCACATCCCACAGGCCTTGAGGCAAAGGCCCTTTAACCTTGTCAGACACTATGGACCCCTTGGGGAGTCTAGTAAAGCCTTTGGACTTCTTCCCAGAATTATGTCTTTAAATGCATAAAATAAAATACATAAGATTACATAGGAAATAAATTATATTGAAATGCAGCTATGAAAATGTTTTTTCAAAACTAATTTGTGATATAGTGATATGTGAGCTTTTTATTAATGCATTAAATAATACATTCTGGTGGCAGGTCTAATTATATAATTTTGAAGTAGTGCTGAGAGAAAACAATATTTCAAGATAAGTGTAATAACTGTAATATGATATAAAAATATCTGTGATTTCAAAATTAGCTGGGCACGATGGCACACACCTATAATCCCAGCTACTCAGGAGACCGAGACAGGAGAATCACATGAACCCGGGTGGCAGAGGTTGCGGTGAGCCGAGATCACCCCACCGCACTCTAGCCTGGGCAACAAGAGCAAAACTCTGTCTCAAAAAAAAAAAAAATCTGTGATTTCTATGGGTGACAAAGTCACAGGGTACTACCCAAATTGCTGTGAATTAGTTGCTAGGGACAGTGCCTACATTTATAATTAAGGGAATGCTAAACTTCAGTTGGAGATAGTGAAAATGAAGCCTTTTATTCCTCATCCATGTTTATGATCCCCTGCTTTAAAGACTTGCTATGGAGTGTGTACTTGATCCTGAACTCTTAAAATCACTTACCATGGCCATAACCCCCTCCCCAGTGCTCCCTGTCTACAGCCTGCCCACTAGACCACTCCTCTCCAGCTCTAGTGGCCCCAGAGCTGTTTCTCGAACACACCAAGCACACAGCTGCTACAGGACATCTGCACATGCTGATCCCTCTGCTTTGATTTCTGTTTCCAGAAATATATATGTGGATCCCTCCCTCCCTTCTTTTAGGACCAGGGTCAGATGTCACCTAATCACAGAATTCTTTCCTGACCACCCTAAGAAAATAGCATCACCCATTCTCCCCTGGGATTCATACCCTTCTCCCTTTTTTACTTTTCTCCAACACACTTAGACTTTCTGACGTGTTATGATTATGTTGATTGTCTTTTCACTCCGCTAGAATGGAAGCTTCCTAATAGCACAGACTTCGTCTATTTTGTTCACTGCTATCTCCCTAGCACCTGGAGCATTGCCCAGCACACAATTCACATGAGAAGACTATTCCTCCCTACCTCCTTCTATTTATCTCAAGCCTTCAAGGCCCAGACAAGGCCTGCCAGCTCCATGCAGCCCTCATCCTCGCTCCAGCCTTTCCTGAGCATCTGTTTTTAGAGAGACAAGGCTGCTGAGGGTGGAAACTATGCCTTGCATTTCTAAAGCTTCTCACTGGGCCTGGGTGTGGAGCAGGCATTTGCTAGACTAAGAGGTCAAAAACTCACGCAGCAGCAGGCCCAGGAGGCCATGCAGGTGATTAAAGCGGGCTGGATGAGGCTGTAGACATCCATCTGTAGTGAGCTGAAAGGTATGCCCATGCCACAATCCCCAGAACCGTGAATGTGACCTCATTTGGGCAAACAGTCTTTGCAAATGTAATAATGTTAAGGATCCCAAGATGAGGAGTCATTCTGGTTTATCAGCGTGGGCCCTAAATGGCAGCACCATGTCCTCATAAGACAGGCAGAGGGAGATGGCATGGACACACAGAGGAAAAGGCCACGTGAAGACAGAGGCAGAGACTGGAGGGACATGACCACCAGCTCGGGAATGCTGGGAGACACCAAAAGCTAGAAGAGGCAAGGAATGAATTCTCCTCCCTCCATCCTCCAGAAGGAGCACAGCCCTGGCAAATTGTGGACCTTTGGCTTCCAGAACTGTGAGGGAATCAATTTCTGCTGCCTGAAGCCACCCGATTCCTGGCACTTTGTTACCACAGTCACACAAAACCAATACACCATCTATAGGTTTGCTGTGGGGAAACACAGGCCTAACACAAGACTCTTTTTTTTTTTTCCAAAGGAAACTGGAAATTCACACTTTTATGTGAAATCTCCAGATTTCTAAGCGTGGCAGTCTGGGTTTTCGCACAGAAGCCAACTCTGGTTGATAATAAATACTTTACTAGAAGGACACTGGTGAGCTCACAGAATTGAAGAGAACGCTAAAGAACAGAACTTGGAAAACAGGCAGGATCCAAGGGAGACACAGCCTGCCATTTCCAAACCTTGGGGATATCTGCTTAGGACACTGAAACCACTGGCCACTCATGGCCACATCACTGGCTACCACTGGACACCAATACCGAGGTCACATGGGAAATATGCAATCAAGTGGCCTTCAAGCTCAGGCAGTCAGGATCAGGATAAATGTGTCCAGGGATGCGCTGCAATAAGGCAAATGTTTGGTGCTGGGCATTTCAAATGAGTACAGAGGCTTTCCAGTTTGTTATCTGGGACCCACTGCAAGCAATGCATTTTAGATCACAGACCAGCACATAAATATACCACATGAGAAACTGGAATAGCACTACCTTACCATGTGTGACCCATACTGACCGTTTTCTTTTATTTCTTCTCTTTTCTGTTCTACTCTATTCCATTCCATCCCATCTTATCCTATCCTAGTTACTCCATTCCATTTTTGTGGAAATGGAATACATATTCACTTATATAAATAAGTGAAGCTTATTTATGAAAGTAAGAGCAAATAATGCCCCATATATTGAAGGACTCAGAAAATACACTGAAGAATGAACTTAAAGATAGATTTCTCCCAAAAGCAAAACTTAAGCATAGGCAAAGTAGGCTCCCTTCTAAACTGATTTTAGGACCCACTAAGGGGTTATAAACCACAGTTTTAAAAATACTACACTCAAGCACTGATTCTATTTAAAACAAGAGTCAACAAGCAAAAAATAAACAGCCAACAGTATTTGAGATAAACAAAGAACATCTTTGAGCTGGACACAGTCTGTGGATTGCCAGTTTATGGCCTCTTCATTAAAATCTTGATATTTTGATTAGTAGACTGATCGAGTCAACTGTAGTAAGCGACAATGTGGGAAGAGGCTCTCTGGCTTAGATTTTTGATGATAGCATTAATTCTAAGCAGCTAGTACAGGGCTTGTCACACATTAGGTGCTCAATAAACACTGAAGTGCAACTGAAAACACATGGTTTTCTTCAGTCACTTGTCCTGCTGCAGGCCTCACTGAAGATCAGGTACATCCACAGGTGGCCAGGGGTCCTGCAGCACCTCTGCTCCATCCCTGCCTGCCTTTCCCTCCCAGGCCCCATTTATCACCATCTTCATAAACACTCAACCAGGGAAGGCTTTGTTTTCACATCAACCAGCATGGCCCTCTCCACCCCCTCTCCTTTTCTCATCTCTCATTTGGCAGTGACGTTTGTTAAACTGCAAAAATACACAAAATAAGGCTCTATGGTTATAAGGTGGGGGAGAGGAAGAGATGAAAAAGGGGCAGAAGGAAGAGGTGCTTTTCCAACTTTGCCTCTAATGTCTTCATTAATTGAATTCATCAGCTAAAATCATTTGTGAAAATAAAAAAAGAGAGAGACAGAGAGAGAAAGGAACTGATCATATGCAGGAGAAATAACTCAGATGTGAAAATCCTTCAGAGTAGGAGATTGCACTATTTATTCACCCAAGTGTCCTGCTGTGTTTCTGAAATGCAGTGATTTAATGAGGTACTGCAAAGGTATTTGTTATTAAGAAATTCTGTCTCTGCTTATTCTCCTCTGTGTGATTAGGACGGAGCCTGGCGGAAGCTCCTAACCAGCACGCTATTAAAGATTTAGGAGGCTGCTGTTCTCCCCATTGCTCCCCTCTTACCAGCGCCTTTTGAAATGGTTCCAAAATTAAATATTGTACAAGCCGATCAGCCTTGTTTAACGCAGATGCTGAGTGAGATTTAAAAAGAAATTAGAAAAGCATTTGTGTTAACAGATGTTCTTCCTTTTCTCTCTTGGAGCTGAGATGATTGGGGCTGGGTCCCTCCCAAGCCACACAAGAGCCAAGAGGGATGAGCCCCAAACTGGTAGCGAGAGGGGGCCTCGCAGGCCAGGAGGGCCTGGAAGGGACACCCGGCTTCTTAGTCTCTCTGTTAGTGAGGACTGGGGGACCCTGCAGGAAGGAGCAAACCAAGCTGCCAGCCTGGCAAGCTTTTCCCCAAAGCTCTCGGATTTTGCTGGAGCCTCTCCCAAGGCAAAGGCTTCAGCAGGTGTTCACTGGAAATCTGCAGCCATGCAAACGCCATTACCCAGCGCTTTGGAGAAATCAGCAAAGGAGCAGAAGTCTCTGTCCCCAAACTTATTCAGCTATTGACCCTGATGATTGACAAAGTCCTCCTGAGGCTTCTAATCTAGTCCCTTCATCCAGAAAGACCAGCTCTGATCCAGTCCCCCAATAAGTTAGACACCCCCACTTCCTTACAGTTGTACTATTTCCCTCCTTCACCTCTAGTTCTGACGTCCATCTGGGCTAACTCTTGGTAAGTTCTAATGTCTGCAATCTCTCGTATATAGACTTTTTGTTCTGTCCTTGGTTAGAGCAAATGGGGCCTTGTATGAAGAAAACCATCCGTGTGTCCAACAAGTCAAAGCTTCTCCAGGCACCTTATACCTGCTCTGTGGATTAATCTCCATAATGCCCTATAGGACTGGGGCTCAGTGGTGGGAGTATTAGTAAGGAACAGGGCTGGAATTAGAACCAGCACCTGAAAACTCAGTTAACTGTCCCAGCTGATAAGCTTCAGGTGTTGAGAAACAGATTGGGATGCTCATTGCAGATTAGATTTAGTTTTGTTTATTTTCACTGGGGAGAGACAAGGCACAGAGAGAGGTGATTTGCTCATGATCCCACAGAGTGAGTGCCAAGGGCAGAATCAGGCAAGAAACTGCCTCCCAAAGGTCCAGCTGAATGTTTCTCCCATCGCACTATCTACAAACATCTATCAAATACCTGCTGCTTTCTGGGCTCTGTGTGAGGCATTGAGAATACAGGGGGAGACAGACTCGACCCTCAAGGAGGTCCCCATCTGTCAGAGGAAACAGGCCCTGAAGATACAATTGCAGATTACTAAACGCTGGTGAAAGAATTTTTAAGTAGAGGTATGGTGGCTCATGAGTGTATGAGAAGAGGAATATAACACGTCTGGACTCCACTGACTCCAAGGTAAGGCAACTGAATAAGCAATGCCTTTATCATAGCCAAAAACCAACTGCAGATCAGGGGCTGGCTGGCTGGAGTGACTGTCCCTTTACCATGTCCCTTTACCATGGGGCATCTCTCCCACATTCAGCTAGCTCCTAGTAAGTGACCATCCTCACCTCTCCTGGCAGCCCTTGCTCCCTTAGCTGTTGAGCACTGCCCTTCTTGTCCCCTTCCCACTCCCAAACATGCATGGCGGAGGAACAAGCTTCACCCACCATCATCACCATAACTAGCCATTTCTTCTCTGAAGAACCAGCTCCATATGCCTGCCTCAAAAGCAAGAAGAATGTCAAGCAAAAATGAGAATCAGGCAACCTTCGAATTCACATTCTTGGGAATAGTCATACCTCCACTGCACACAAATGAATAGAGGCACCCTCAGTCACTCAAGCCTTTTTCTCATTGTTCATCTTTGTATTCGTCTGTTTTCACACTGCTAATAAAGACATAACTGAGACTGGGTAATTAATAAAGGAAATTACTTTTGATTGACTCACGGTACTGCATGGCTGGAGAGGCCTCAGGAAACTTACAATCATGGCAGAAGGCACTTCTTCACAGGGTGGCCAGAGAGAGAATGAGTGCCCAGCCAAGGGGAAGTCCCTTATAAAACCATCAAATCTCATGAGAACTCACTCACATCAAGAGAACAGGATGGGGAACCACCCCCATGATTCAATTATCTCCACCTGTCCCTCCTATGACACACGGGGATTACAGGAACTACAATTCAAGATGTGATTTGGGTGGGGACACAACCAAACCAATCAGTCATGCAAAGGCTTCAGTGTGGACTGAGCAACAGGCAGAGGGAGGCAGCATACTGAGGTGAAGGTGGCTCTGGATGGGACTGGGAGGGGCAGAAGTCTGAATGATGGTACAGCCGTAACAAGCTGCAGGGCCTCGACAATGCTTCCTGCTTCCATAGTTCTTATCTGCTCATATACATAGTGAGGAGTTAGTCTGGTGCCACCTGGGATCTGGAGACTCGCTTCTCCCTCCTGGCCTCCTTCCCTTAAAGCTGCTACTGTGGAGTTCAGCTGATAATGCCCATACTTCCTCTTGTCATCTACATCAGGGCTCAGTCACCTCTTCTTAGCTCTAAAATGCCCCATTGAGCATCGGAATCACCTAGGGGGCTGTAAATAAAGACAGATGCCTGAGTGCCACCCATAGAGACTCTGGTTCAGCTGATCTGGGTGAGGACTCTGGCACCAACTTTGTTTATTTCGGCCATTTTAATGGCCAAACAGCACCAAGAGCACTGCCTAAGTTAGCAGGACTAGAGCTCCTCCCTGGAGGCAGAAGAGGCCCTGGTAGGCTTTCCCTTTTTGGGTCCTACTATTGAGCCCTCCCAAATTCCATAATAGAACCGAGGGCAGAGGGATATTAAGTAGCATTGTGACTCTCGGGCCTCAATTCATGCTTTCTTCTAATCTAGATTACCTCTTCCCACACTCTCTCTCCTCTTCAAAGACCTCCTCCATGAGGTCTTCCTCAATCCCCCAATCTGGCCAAATCAGTCTTTCCATAACAGTTATCAAGTATATGTCTATGTAGCCTTTAGTACCTTCTGTCTTGCCCTGTAGTTAGCAGCTGATGCATCTGCAGTTCCTCTCTAGGCTGTAAATTCTTTAAGAGGAGAATTGTGTCTTATTCATCTTTTTATCCTCCTTACACCAAAGTCTTGCATAGTGCTTTAAACATAATAGGTGTTCAGATCTTTCGCTGGAGAACCAATAGTGGCACACATGAAACAGGTAGAAAACCATATACAAATATATTTTGGAGAAGGCAAAATAGCCTTAGGTATAGGCAAAACAGCCCTAGTGTAGGAATAAGAAAAGTGGGATCTTGTAGATTTTGGGAAACCCATAACATCACTGGGCCTCAATTTCTGTGTCTATAAAAGCAGGTGGTTGGACTCACTGTTTCTAGGCTGCTTCCTCAGCTTCCACATTCTGTTTCTCTCATTCCAAGCCCCTAATTGCCTCTAGGCATTCAAAGAAGCAGCCCTTGCTCCACATTGCTTGAAGAATCAGCACATGAACAAAATCAGGGCTTTCTGCTTTTTCAGTCTGGGACATGACTGGAAAAGCAGAGTGGAGGTTTCCCTTCCCTTCTAAAAATATGTGCGCATACATTGGCACACTCACATGCATCACATCTTCCTTTGTCTATTCTAAACCTCTACCCTCATGGTTTATAAAATCCAGGAAGTCATCAAAGCTATACCAATGATGTCTTTAAAGTGAATCAAAAACCAAAAATAATATACTAGGTGAAATTCTATTAAAAAGTCTCATGGGCCGGGCGTGGTGGCTCATGCCTGCAATCCCAGCACTTTGGGAGGTCAAGGAGGGAGGATCATGAGGTTAAGAGATTGAGACCATCCTGGCCAACATGGTGAAACCCCATCTCTACTAAAAATTACACAAATTAGCCGAGTGTGGTGGCACGCACCTGTAGTCTCAGCTACTTGGGAGGCTGAGGTGGGAGAATCGCTTGAACCTGGGAGGCAGAGGTTGCAGTGAGCTGAGATCATGCCACTGCATTCCAGCCTGGCGACAGAACGAGACTCCATCTCAAAAAAAAAAAAAAAGTCTCATGATGCCCACTCTTCCAGAACTAAAGTGTCCTACCTTTCTCTAGGGGGGGAAACCCAAAAACACAAAAACTTGTTTTTCTGGTAGTAAAGACCTGCTGGTTTAAGCTTTCCTCTTAGCTTGGGATTCCTAGAGTGGCAGACCAGGAGGTCTGGTGCTGGCCATCCATTTAGAGACTAATGAGCTATAGTAAAGGCTGCTAGCTGCTCCCCAGTAGCTTCTGTCTCCTGCTTTCTTAATAATGGAATAGAATCCTGACTTTTAACCAGACACCTAGCTAAAAGATGACACTTTCCAGCCTCCTTTTTAACTAGCGCAATCATACACTAAATTCTGTCTAGTGAGACGGAAGTGCTGCGTGAAACCTCCAGGAAGTTTCCTTAAGGAGAAGGCTTCCTCCTTCCAGCCACTGGATGTAATGGCTGGGGCTCCAGGAGCCATCTTGGACCATAAGAGAACTTGGGGAGGAAGTTACACATGGCAAAGTGACATGATAGAAAGAGTCTTGGTCCTTAACACCGCAGAGCTGCCATTCCTTCTTCTGATTTACTTTACATCAGAGTGGTCTTCTACATTGCTTCTGATTTATTTTACATCTGAGTTGCTTGTTTCTGATTTATTTTTCATCAGAGAGTAGTCTTTGTTAAGTCACTGGTTTTGGGGGTGTCTGTTGCTCACAGCTAAACCTAATCTTAATTGATACTGCAGATGAAATGGACAAGATACTGAACTGGGAGTGAGGACTCTCCCTGGCAGACTCCTGGGTAACCCCAGGCCATTTCCTAAATTGTCTGGCCTGAGTTTTATTATCTAAAAAGTGAGCCCAGGTGGAAAAGGGAATGAACTCCAGTTTGCAATGTCCCTTCAATTTCGAAACTTAGATACTTTTGTTAAAATTTCAAGATGTTCCTGTGACTTAGGACTGACCAGCTGGAGAACCCAGTCTTAGAGCCACCAATAAGGGCACTTTTCATCAGCACAGATGCCATGAATGCTAATAGAAAGAGACACCACTAGGGGTGTTCAAAAATTCCAAGACCACAGACTTCAGAACCAGATAAACCTGACTTCAAATCCCAATGCCACAACTTACCCACTCTGGGACCTCAGACAGATCACCAGTTCTCATCCTTCAAGTGGAGCAGGCAAGGCCAAACATCACAGGGATGTTGAGTGGATTCATGAAAACGCAAACATCAAGCTCTCCCAGGCACCAAAGGCACACAAATTGGATGCCTGGGGAAAAGGCTGGGTACTCTGGGCAAAGGTCCTCTGTTCCTCATGGGTCCCCAGGCTGGGGTCCACTGTCCCCAGTGGGCTCACGCTAAGCCATGTTAATGGAGAGAGCCAGCCCAGATGTCATTCCTCTCCATAATGAAAAAGAAGGAGGGAATCACAAGAGGAGAAAGAAAGACAAAATTGAGGAGCTGAGATTGGGGTTTGTGAGCACTTCAGCAAGAAAACAAATATCTTTATTGGCTCTGGACAGTCTGCCAATCAGCCACGAAATTACCAGCTTCTCTATTCCTCCCAGAAGGGCCTCTGCGGCTGCACACAAAAGCTGCCGAAGGAACTTCGGGACCTGGAGAATAAAAGCCCCTCTCTGCTGAGCACAGGCTGATTTGCAATGCATTGCTTCGGCATAATTTCCCAACTCTGCAGCCACACAAAGCCGTTTCTATCCCTATCTGTGAGTTTAATAATTTCCATTTCCTACACCTTGCATTCATAATGCATCCTCCCAACGTGGGCTTGGGCTGGGCACTGGCCTCAGGCCTCTGACATGTCAGCCTTCTCCAGGGCCTCAGGCTGGAAAACCATTTATTAGAGAATTTAGCTTCTTCGGAGTATGTGGCAACAGGAGGCAGACTGCCTGACCTCCTTGAAATGTTCCTCTGGTACCTACCTTACCCTTCACAGCCCTTTCCCCCATTTCATTATTTATTCCACCTACTATATGGCAGACGTTGTCCTGGGCACTGCAAGACCTGGTTTGTTATCATCAATAGCACAGCACTGGTGAGATGAGATATATACACAGACAGAGAGTTGGGATTCAATATGAGAAGTGCACTTGACCATGACTCTGTGAGGGTTGGCACCATGTCCGTTTAGGTTTACTCTTGTTCTCTCTAGCACTAGACACAGAATAAGTGCTCAATTATATTTGATGAATATTGAGTGAGAAAATAAATGAATACCAAGACCTATAAATATAATGAAAAGAGATTGGTTTGGGTTGGGTTCGGTTGGGTCAGGTTGGTTTGGTAGAGAGGGAAGCAGAGGACAGGAAGCAGGGTATCACAGAAGCCCTAAAAGCAAGGGTAGCTATTAAATTGGCACTGGAAAAACACAGAAGTACAGTTTCACAGAAAGAGGCAGAGGTTGAAAGAAGAAACTCCCCCACCAGGGGAATGAGCCCCTGCCAAAGCCAGAACAGCACTGAGAGTTTGGGATCCCTCAGGCCACGTAAGCCTGGGTTTAGGGATAGCGGAGCAAGCTAGAAAAGTAGGTCAGCCCCGGTGATCCAAGACCTCACTCATATACCAAGCCAGGAACAAGTAAGGAGTCAGACAAATCCCTGGCGTGAGTCCAAGCCCCATCTCTGATCAGTCATGTGACTTTGGTGGGGAGAGCTCACCTTGCTAAGCCACGGTTTTCTTCCCTGTAACCTAAGTGTCCGCCATCCAGCCTCGTTATGAGGACTACAGGCAATGGCCATACACAGAAGCACAAGGCACAGTGCCCAGCTCAGCTGATTCCCTGGGCCTCGGGTGGAAACTGGAGCCTGCCTTGAACAGGAATTCTGAAAATTCTGATGCAGGTATATATTAATCTGCATTCTTCAGATAAGCAGAACCAGTAGGACATATATAAATACACAGAAAGGGATTTACTATGAGAGACTGGCTTATGTAATTATGGAGGCTGAGATACCCCACAATCTGCCATCTGTAAGCAAAAGTCCCAGGAAAGCCAGCGATAGAGTTCCAGTCCAAGCCCAAAGGCCTGAAACCAGGGGAGCCGACGGTATCAGTCCTTGTCTGGGTCTGAATATCCAAGAACCAGGAGTGGCAATGCCTGAGGGCAGGACAAAATGGATGTCCCAGCTCAAGCAGAGAGAGAATCTGCCCTTCCTCTGCCTTTTTGTTCTAATTTGTCCCTCAATAGATTGGATGACCCCCATCCACACTTGGAGGAAGATCTTCTTAATCAGTCCATGGATTCCAGTGCTTACATCTACTAGAAAGACAATCATAGACACCCAGAAATAATGTTTTACCAGCTCTCTGGGTATCCTTTAGCTCAGTCAAGTTGACACATGAAATTAACCGTCTAAGGTATCTCTGAAACTGCGTGGAAAACCATGTGAGGGTCATGGATAGACTCCCATCTCCTCTCTCCTTCCCAGCTTTAGAAAACACCAGCATGATCTACCACCCAACTCCTAGCCCTCCAGGCAGAGCCAGTCCAGCCAAAGGAAAGGTACCAGGCACAAAGTGCTGTGAGCAAACCAAGTGCCAGCTGACACCAGTCAGAGGACAGTCAGGTGAGGGATCCTGAAATGGCCCTTGGTGTGCATGTAACCCAGGCATGTTCCCTAGCAGGCACCCCATGCTTCCTTTCTCAACTGGCTCCTCCTCACACACACTTTCCCTCCTTCAGACAGTGAGGAAGGGGATCTCTCTTCCTCTTCCCCTCCACCAGCTGATTATGATCTCTTTGCGTCCCTCAGACTACCTCTCCCAGTGCTGAACCCAGAGTAAAATTTGAAGGATTAGACCTGAAATAAACCCATGTCTCTACCCTAATCATACAGATGAGAAGATGAGGCTCAGAAAGGTCATGAGACTGGCAGGGTTTGAAGCTGAGTTAGTGGTGGAGGCAGTGGGTGCTTAGTACACACAAACTGGTTGATTGTTTCTGCCTGTGTTAGTCAGGAAGTTTCTAGCTGTGAATAATAAAGTGCCCAGCCCTAAAGGGTTTAGGCAATCAGAACACTTATCATCTGATATAACAAGAAGCCCCATCAATTCAGTCAACCAATATCAAGAGCCTAGGTTCTTTCCCTCCCTGCTCCGCCTATCCTAAAGGTGTTGGGCAATTGTGCTTAAGCTTCTCTCCTTATGGCAGTAGAGTGGCTGCAGGAGCTCTAAGCATCATGTCTTCATACAATAATACTCCTCAAAAAACAGAATGCAGCTCAGTGTGGTAGCTCATACCTGTAATTGCAGCACTTTGGGAAGTCAAGGCAGTAAATCACTTGAGTCCAGCAGTTCAGGACCAGCCTGGGCAACATGGCAAAACCTAGCTGGATGTGATAGCAGGCACCTGTAGTCCCAGCTACTCAGGAGGCTGAGGAGGGAGGATCAGCTGAGCCAGGAAAGGTTGAGGCTGTGTGAGCTGAGACCATGCCACTGCACTCCAACCTGAACCACAGAGTGAGATCTTGTCTCAAAACAAACAAACAAAAAAAAGCCAGGCACAGTGGTTCACACCTGTAACCCCAGCACTTTGGGAGGCCGAGGCAGGCAGATCACTTAAGACCAGGAGTTCGAGACTAGCCTGGCCAACATGGAAATATCCTGTCTCTACTAAAAATACAAAAAATCAGCCGGGTGTGGTGGCATGTGGCTGTAATCCCAGCTACTTGGGAGGCTGAGGCACAAGAATCACTTGAACCCAGGAAGCAGAGGCTGCAGTGAGCTGAGATCATGTCACTGCACTCTAGCCAGGTGACAGAGTGAGACTTTGTCTCAAAAAATGAAAAAATATAGGATGTACCCATTTTAGGGTGAGAAATCTAAGAATCCCCTGCAGGCTATTTCTTGCTGGTTACAATTACAAGTAGAATAGGCTTAGTGTAATTGGCTGGCTCCCTATGGGATGCATCCTCTGGGCCTGGGCAAAGCCAGCTTTCCTTGAAGCATCTGGGTGCAGGACAGCTGGACAAAGTGAAGGTTCTGCCAGCAAAAGAAGGTGGAGACTGGCTGGAATGCAGGCGATGGACAGCCGGACATGCTGTCCGGGTATAACACTGGGTCCCAGCTTCCTCAGGACAAAAAGGAGACAGCTTTTGCTGAAATGCAAGGGTCTGTTAGCATTTGTTACAGCCTAAGTCCCCGCTTTCCTCCTTTTTGCCAAGAACTCGGGCACAGAGCTAAGCAGCTGGGATGACATCCTGACTAGCAGTGTCAGATGGAGCTAGCAGCTCATGCTCCCGGAGCCTCAATTTCCTCAGCCTCTTGAGAGCAGGTGCTATAGCCTCCTCTGCTCTTAGCATAAAACCTCTATACATAGTAGATGCTCAAAAAATAATGCTGAGCAAATGAGTAAATGTTATAAGCCTATGATAAGTATTCCTCTGTTAGAGGGTTGTAATTGGAATCCAGTGTGATAACGTAGAAAACATTTTGTTAAAAGTGCAATGAAGTGTTAATATCTTCATTATTTTCCTCTCTTCTCTTTCTTATCTACCTCAAAAAATCTGACTCTGTACAATTTTTTTTTCCTTTGTACAGGTGAGTCCTACATAGGACTCACCTAGCCTGGCTCAGAAAACTTGGGGATTTCTAAGAAAATGAGAGAATCTTAAGAAACAAGTCCTAGATCAAAGTCTGTCTTAATTAGCTGGGGCTGCCACAACAAAAAATACCACAGATTGGGCTTAAGGTTTAAACAGCACATTTATTTTCTCACAGTTCTGGAGACTGGAAGTCCAAGATCAAGATGCTATCAGGGTTGGTTTCTGGTGAGGCCTGGCTTGTAGATGGTCTTCCTCCTCAGGGTGCCCCACATGGACTTTCCTCTGTGTGTGCATGGAGAGACAGTGAGAGATCTGTGGTGTCATTTCCTCTTCTATAAGGGTACCAGCCCCATTGGATTAGGGCTCCATTCTTAGAACCTCATTTAACCTTAATTACATCTCCAAAAGCCTTATCTCCAAAACAGATACATTAGGGATAAGGGCTTTAATGTCAGAATTTTTGAGGGACACAATTCAGTTCATAGCACCAGTCATATTACGCTAGAGCCCACCTTAATGACTTCTCCTTAACTTGATTATCTCTGTAAAAACCCTATCTCTAAATAATGTCACATTCTGAAGTATAGGGGCTAGGACTCCAAAGTATGAATTTTGAGGGACACAATTCAGCCCCTAACAAGATCTAAGGAGGATTCCAGAATTGTCCTTCTGTCTTGAAACCATAAACATACCCCTCCCTCTCATGATTTATGTCACAGCAGAATGTCAGCGTGACAGTGTTATCTGTCCCAGATACATCCTCAGATCTCCAACTGACCATGTCGCTCTTGGTATCACTCACAGGCTCATCCATCCCCAGTTCTATATATCAGCAATTGCCATTGGCTTTTTTCTCTGCCTACACCACTTGCACAAGGGTCTAGTGGCCCATTCAGATTCTAATTTCTGGTTTCCTAACCCCAGTTTTTTGTTGAAGTGAAGAATCTGCACATATCTTTGATTTGCCATGACTCATTGGGGTATATTTGTTTGTGTTACCGTTTCTAGCAGTTCCAAAATCCCAGTCACTTAAGACAACAAATGTATTTAACTAATCAATATGCCTAATGCTGTTGCGCATGGGGCTCTGCTCCACACAATCATTCAGGGACCCAGGCTGATGTAAATTCCACCATATCATGACATCACCATCTCCGAATTCACTGCAGCAGAGGGGGAGGTTGAGGCAGGCAGGAAGGACATGGAGAAAGGTATACTAACTCTTAAATGCTTACATGTCATTCCTGGTGACACTCCACAGCCAGAACTAGACACTTAATTCTGACTAATTCTTTCATGTGAACAGAAAAGGGAAGATATTTGGAAATATTGATGAGCACTAATAATATCTATCAAACTTTAATGAACCCTCCCCAGCCAGGAGAGCTCCACATTCCCTTCTCTCCTTCTCCCTGCTAGAGACAAAATATGCACTTAAACATTCTCAACATATACACCCAAAAATGGGCAAAGAGCCACTCCTTATTTCTAAGGCAGTAATTTCAACATTTTTCTTATAAGTGATCCAGCAACGAAAAGGAGTAACTCCAACTTTCATCCGCCCAGTAACTGGAAGTGCCTCCACCTGCCTAGAGATGGTGCTTCCCTGCCCTTTCCTATAGCAAGGCATTCCATGGTTTAGAGGACCAACCAGAAAAAAAATCATCAGCCTCACCACTGCTCCCAACCCCTAGGACAGCTTACGCTGGAGAGCACTTACACATACCCACTGTTTCCCTCCTCCCACGGCCCCAGTCCCACTCGGCCAAGGAACCCAGAGATAAATAATTCAAGCCAAGGCATGCTGCCGTGCTGCTGCCATTGCCGGGATTTAGTGCACACATCGCTCATGCTACTCTTGCTGCCACAAGAAAAATTACAAATTGATCCACAGGACCTGACTCCTTGCTCACATACTTCTCCGGAGCTGCCGCTGCTTCTTCTCTCTATAAGTAATGGCTAAGATGGTGACAGTAGAATTTAGGTCTGGTATAGGGGTGGGGAGATTGAGGATGGTAAGCAGAGGGTGTGAGAAGAGTTGACAGTGGGAGCAGGAGGGGCCAAAGAGCCGGGGCTTGACCTCAATGCAAGATGCTGGGATACGCAGCCAAGAGTTCCCATGGAGGAATAAGGCAAGCACGTTGCTGCTCAACAGGCAGAGACTTTGTATTCTATCTCCTGTAGAATAAGGTCTAAAAAATACTATTAGCCACCAATTTTTGAGCCTTTGTTTTGTGCTAAGTACTGTTCGAAGTATTTAATGTGCAACAACTCGTTTGAACTAGTTCAAATTCAGCTTGGCTAGGAGTGGCAGTAAACCCAACATAACAGTGATTTAAGTAAGCTAGGTGTTTATTTTCACTCCAGAGATAAGCTCTCTAGGGCTAGTATGCATATCACAGTATTTAAAACCTAGGTCCCTTCTAGCTTATTGCTCTACCTGCCTGGTTTCTGAGGTTACTTTGTGCTCCATGGTGACTGTTTCAGCTCCAGCCAATGTCTGAACTCCTGCTGGCAGAAGGGAAGTAAGAGGAGAAGAGCATGCACACTCTCTCTAAGGGCACGTCTTAGAAAGTGCACATACCTCTATTTGCATTTGATAGGCCTGAACTTAGCCATGTGGTTGCACTAGGAAAGGAGGCTGGGAAATGTAGTCCTGATTCCAGGCAGCTATATGGTCAACTAGCGTTTGGGGGTTCTATCACTGTAGAAGGAGTAAAAGTGACTGATGGACAACTTGCAGCTCAGTGGCATCGTTCATCTCATGACAACTTTTCGAGGTAGTACTGTTACTAAATGTCTTTTACAGATGAGGTAACGGGCACACAAGATTTTAACATGAAAATTCCTGATCAAAATCATTTTTATCCATCAAGTTACTTAATGAACATCAATGACATTTTACCTTGTATTAATATTAAGTGTTTACCTGTCTGACTACCACAAGAGACTATGGCTCCCGAAGGGAAGGACTATATATGTAATTTATCTCTTCCTGGTGCCCATTATCATGCCCAGTATAAGAGATGTTCAACAGATAAACATTTGTCATGTTGGATAAAATACAATCCTTTCCTTTGCTCTGTCATCATCACTGTCATTATAAAAAAAACTATTAATTAGCTGTTAACATGCATTAGCACTAATATTTCACAATAAATAGATGTAGCACCCACTGCCCAGGAACTCATAGTCTAAATTTGGGAGAATCTGAAACGGAAAGAAAAACATTTACTTCTTTCCCAACTCTCTTATCTAGAGAAGTGACACCCTGCTCTCCTGGTGGAAGAGCCCTCCCTTGGCTTTCTATCCAGGAGGGCTGAATTTTTGCCTCCCTAGGGAAGAGAATCAGAGCTGCACCCAAGAATAGGAAACTGCAGTTCAGCGACCTTCACAGCCCCAACACCCCCGGGAGCCAACAAGGCGGAGCAGTTCAGGCAGAGTTCATCTTAAGTGACTCCCTCATCACCCCGCTCTCAGCCCATTCTTTGCGGCATTTGCAATTTCTCTGCTCCGGGGGTCAAGTCTCCAGTGTGCCCTCCCTGAGTAATTGTGAAATTATTATGGTTGGTGATTTTAATTTAAATTGGATGGAGAAATGTCATACTGCGGTCGACTCATTTGCTATGGATTTTCACTTAACCAAATTGATTAGTCCACCAACTAGACTTAACTTGAGAGTTGTAATCATTCATTATTAGATCTCATTTTTCCCAACGCACCCAGATGATGTCAAGAAATTAAAACTGCAGCAAAAACTTCAGCAGTGTCTTCACGTCAAGGCAGTGGGGTCTGCCTGAAAGGCCCCAGAGATGGAAAAGACTGTGGAGATCCGTGGGGAGCCACAAAGGCCAAATTGCTGGGCCAAGAGTGTACAAAAGAAATGAGCTGGGAGTTCATCTGGAGGAAATCAGGCTATCAGAAATTGAACTGTGCCTCCTTCCCTCCCCGTGTGTCAAACGTCTACTCCTCCTTCAAGATCCCTTCTCTTTTGAAACCTTCCATGCCTTCCCAGGCAGAGTCATCTCCCATTTTTTTCCCATTCTGATAGTACCTCTCTCTTACAAGAATTACTAAGTTACTAATTCATTTTATTATTGTTTGAGTACCTTTTCTGAACTGTGAGCTTCTCAAGGCCAGGCTCAATTTCAATTTTGTATCCTGGCTTCTATCACTATGCTTAGCACACAGCAGGCATGTTTCAGTAAACGTTTCTCAGTGGATTGAATGAGGGAATAAATTGCCTAACAATTCACGTGGTTAGGCACTGGGATAGATTTTTATAAGCAAAGCAAAATTTATCACTATAGATTCTAACAGCACAAGAATGGGAGAGAAATGGCCTAACTGTGGCAGCTGTAAATTAGACCTAGAGGTTAGAGTGGACATTACGCTGAGTGGGACTCACCTATATGTACTAGCTGCCAGCAAAGCTAACGTGATCACCAACTGCTTCAATAACACTAAAGAGTCTATGCAAGGCTGGGCGTGGTGGCTCCCGCCTGTAATCCCAGCACTTTGGGAGGCCAAGGTGGGGAGATCACTTGAGGTCAGGAGTTCACGACTAGCCTGACCAACATGGTGAAACCTCGCCTTTACTAAAAATACAAAAAAAAATTAGCCAGTTGTGGTGCTGGGCACCTGTAATCCAAGCTACTCGGGAGGCTGAGGTAGGAGAATTGCTTAAACCCAGTAGGCAGAAGTTGCAGTGAGCCAAGATCATTCTACTGCATTCCAGCCTGGGTGACAGAGAGAGACTCTGTCTCAAAAAAAAAAAAAAAAAAAAAAAAGTCTATCCAGAAAAAGTGACAGTCACTCAGCTTCTGCCCCAGACAGACTAACCAGACTAACCCTGGGACAACAGCTTAGAAGGTCATCACTTAGAAGTCATCACTGCTGCTGAGGCAGGTGGATCACGGGGTCAGGAGTTCAAGACCAGCCTGGCCAACATGGTGAAACCCCGTCTCTACTAAAGATACAAAAAGTTAGCTGGGTGTGGTGGTGTGCACCTGTAATTCCAGCTACTTGGGAGGCTGAGGCAGGAGAATGACTTGAACCCAGTGAGCCAAGATGGCGCCATTGCACTTCAGCCTGGGTGACAGGGTGAGACTCAGTCTCAAAAAAAAAAAAAAAAAAAAAAGAACTCATCACTGCTGACTGAAATCCGGAAACAGAGGCCGCACATGGACAGAGGCAGCGCATGGGCTTGCAACCTGTGTGGCTGCTGCTCAGAAGGTACCTGTGACCTAATGCTGTCTGTTGCCACCATCTTGAAATTGTTTATAATTTTTGAACAAAGGACCCTGCATTTTTATTTTGTACCAGGAAGCTCCACAAATTATGTAGCTGGTACAGTATATGGTGAAACCATGATATGAAACCATCTCATATGAGAAATGGCTGAAGAAACTACCATGTTTTACCTGGAGCAGGGAAGCCTCACTCTGATATCCTGTCTTCAAATGCCTAAGGACAGCCATATGGGAGAGAAATGAGGCTGTTTCTGGCTGCCCCAGAGGATAAAACCAGAACCACTGGGTTGAGATTCATTCATGTTGGAGTTGGTCTTGGTCGGGGTAGGGAGCACTTTGCATTGACTACAGTGATTTGAGAAAGACGCCCAGATAGTGTCTTTGACCAGAGACTTCACACGGAGACTACATTTGGCACAGGATATTGCAGGGCAGAGGTGGAAGCATCAGATGGTGGTTGGACTGAAAGATTCATGAAATCCTTTCCAGTGCTTTGATTCTATGCTTCCATGCCTAGACACCCCCCTTTCTAAAGCAGAGTAGAGCCAAGTGGAAAGACATCAGGGGAGTAGAGGAGGAGAGAAATCTACAGTCTGGCCTAAATAGATGTGGACTTCTCTGACTCTTGATTTAGAACAGGTGCAGCCAGAGATGAAAAGAGGCAGCTTTACAGTTGGCCCTACCTCTAGATCTTTCTCAACAGTGTTCCCTCCTGTTGCCCAGGTAGGAGGTTTAACTTCCGTGAACAGTGTTACTGGCCAGCACTTTCTACCCCACCCCAGCCAAGAAACACCTCAGATGGATCACCTACCTAGGGTGTCCTGGGGGCATGGAGGAGCTAGAAGTGGCTACGGAGAAGCCAACTGCATGAAAATCCTCAAAGTTGTCTTAAGTGGCTTTAATCCAGAAAGATCCAGGGAGTTTCAACACATGAAAAATAAGTTCAGGGCCGATTGCTTCCTTCCTGGCTTCTGGAATCATTTTTCCAGCTCTGCTGTCTGCGCACCCCATGGGAGCTATTCATTAACGAGGGTGAGAAATGCTTAAATTACACCTCTGGTTCACGTCCAGCTCATTCGGATGGTAAGAAAATGAGATAACTCACTCCTGCACCATTTCGATTGTTATCATCGAGTGATTTCCCCTTCAGCACAGAGAGGCCATTGACCAAAGGACCAAAACTGCACACTTCCTTCCTCATTTCTGCATCCCACTCTGACCCCTGGGCTCTTCCTTTCCATTCTTGTTTTCTTTATCAATGGAACCTTTGTTTCCCCCTTCTACCTGGGCACCTGATCTTATCTGTTCCTGCCTTGTTATAAAATCAACATCATTGAGCACTTTCGATGGTCTTTTCCCTGGAGCCAGCAGTTTCATGCTCACATTCATTGCAGTGGGGAAAGCGGGGGGTGGGGAGGAACTGATAGTGTAACCAGTGCCCTCCTCATCTCCCCACCCCACCTGCCCACTGCCACTCCACCTTCAGATGGACTCTGAAAACTGCCACTGTTTGGGGGAGAACAGAAGGCAGAGAGGAAGGTGCTGAACAAAGGCTTTATTCAAACTCTTGCATGCTAACATCTCCAAAAAGCTTTTAACAGAGACCATCATTTCCCTCCAAGAATCAATGCATTTTAATTCATACGAAGATATTTGTCTGCTGCTCCATTCCTTCGAGGCGCAGAGACACGTTTAACAAAACAAGTCAGCCTCGCGTGGAGACAAACGCTCCAGCTTCTCCCTGAAATTACTGGAAGTTCATTTTCAAAAGCCGTCCTGTTTTCTGGGAATCAATGCATATCAACTAAAATCAATAGCTTCTCTGTGCGGATGGGCTGAGACACCAAACTGATTTAGCGTTCCAGTGCATTTGTATCCAAATCTAGACGTTCTCAACAAGTCAATGAATTTAAGCGTCTGCCAGTGTCTTTTCACTTAAGACTAATCTGTTTGCTGATCGGACTGTACATTTCCAGAGTGCGTAGTAATACACTCTGTGTGTTTACCAGATCCAATGTACATAAACTCATATCAAAATTTTCCACTTAAGTTAAAATCGAGTTTGTCCCAACTTCAGCAATTCTCACGGGAATTAACTCTAGCCCAGCTCTCTAGGAGGATAAGGCTTGATCCATCCCCTCCATCTGGTGCCAGGGGGATGGAACAAAATGTTTCCTGCTTCTCTGGACCATAAACTCGAGGATTAGAAGGGCCTCGGAGGGACTCATTTGGTCTACCCCTCTGCTTCCAAAACTCTAGATGCTCCCTAAGCCTGGAAATCACCTAGGCGAGTCCCTCTGTGGTCATTCATTCCTGCACAGCGTGATGTTCAACCAAGAACTGTTCTCTAACCAGCCACTTGGAGAGCACCTACCATGCACAAGGCTCTGTGGAGATTCAAAGAAGCAAAAAGCAGTCCCTGCCTTTTAGGAACATATTATCTGGTGGAGAGGCCCTAATCCATGTTCAGATGGTCGTTCAACAAATATTTCTTGAGAGCCCAGTTGTTTCTATTCTGTGCTAAGCCCAGGGAGGCAGTGATGACCATTTCCAGCCAAGTCCACTCCCGACAACCCAACCCACCCCTGCCCCAAGAGAAACATTAAGAAAATCAGTACACGAAACCAATGATTCATTCTATGTGTGTGTCAAGGGCTGAAGGAGGAGAATGAGAGAGCTAGAGGAGCAAATAATAGCATCTCAGTGAGAGGCAGGGTGGAGAGCGGGACAGGGTCTGCACCTACCATGCACAAGAGCTTATGCCAGCACTGTTCCCTTCATTTACAGTACTTTGTATAATCCTGACAAGACTAGAGGCAGTTGCTAGTTTCCCCATTTTTCAGGTGAAGAACCTGAAACTCACAGGTTGCCTAGTAGCTCGGTGAGAATAATAGGGAGTGGCACTTGTTCTGTAGGAATAAATTAGGAAGTGGTACAGCCATGATTCAAGCCCAGGACTGTCAGACCCTGGGACCCGTACCTTCCCTCTGCTCTGCCACCTGCCCCTCACAGGCAAAATGAATTAAAAACCATTTTGTGTTCCCAGAGCAAGTCAGACCCAGAGAAGCAGGGGGTGCTATCTGGATTTAGAAGAGGAAAGAGCCTGGGTGCTCAGGTCTGCATCAGGGAAGGCTTCCCAGGGAAGGTGGCTCTGGAACCAAGTCAGAGAAATACCAAGAAAGGGAAAGGTCCCAGACAAGGGGAACAGCTGGGGCCAGAGCACGGAAGCAGGAATAGATACTGTTTCAGACGTGAGGAGTGAGGAGGTCAGGCAAGGCTGAAGTAGTGGCTTTGGGTAAGGAGGTCAGAGGAGACAAATCTGTAAAGGAAGCATAAACCAGGTTCTAGAAGACCTTAAATGTCCCACTATGGATGTGTTCTTTGAGTGGATCCCAGGTCCCAAAGCTGCCGTTGGGCTTGCAGAAGCAGAGGCAACAATACACCACCAGCACCCAGGGCAACTGAACACAGACCTCCTTTGATCCAGCAGGGTCCCCCTTCCCCAATTCCGCCTGGTACTAGCAGCCTGGCTAATGCTGCTGAGGGAGGCTGGTCCCCGGCTCTGAGAAGCCTCAGAGCATCACCATGGAGATGCTACATAGACAGTCAGCCATACAAAAGGAGCTGCAAGCTCCTGAACTCACCTGGGACTCCAGCTAACGAGGAGGTGGCAAAAGTGTTTCATTTTCTCTTTTCTTTTTGCTCTCTCTCAAAAACAAGAGGCAATTTACGCAGGCAAACAAACCCCACCCTGCCCCTGGAAGGAAGCTGTAAGCCCGCCTTTCCGTGGGGCTGGCCCCCTATGAGAGAAGGGAGACCCTTGTGTCTGGGTTCCGCAAAGGGAGGTTCCTAGGAGAGAAGGGATGGGGAAAACAACAGGAAATGTAGTAGGGCTGTTCCACTTTTCTCTTGCCCATACGGAGGGGAAAGCTCAGGGCTGTGTGAACTTAATGTGAAGGTAAGTTGGTATCTCCAGAGTCACTCACTTTGGAGGTCTGAAAAGCAAACCTCTGTAACTGACTGTAAAGCCTGGGCCCTTTCTACAGGGATAACACCAATTGGATATACCAGGAGGTTTTCACTCCATCCCCACTCAACAATTCCACCATAGATTAAGCATCCCAATGCAGCCAGTGCCCATATAGCAGCCCAGGGACTCCTGATGACTGCATGCAGAAGGACCAGGAATGGCCTCCGAATGGTGGAGAGGGGAAAGCAAGAGAAGGGATGGAGGGGAGGGGCCAGGACCTCCAGCAACAGACAGGGCTGGACAGGCTGTGGAAAGAAAGACTGTTGCTTCTGGGTTGGGAAGGGAGGAGCTTAGAGCAGATCCAGCCAGCAAGCAATCTTCACACTTTCATTGTCATTCTCTTCTGCAAAGGGGTGAGAAGAAGGGCGGGGGAGAGGTGGCGCCAAGAGAGGGAGCAAGCAGGAGAGGTGAGAAATCCAGCATCTTCAGACCTGCCCACACTGCTGGCTCCTCTGCTGCGTGCAATACCTCATCTCACAGTCATTAGAGAGAACCTACAGGAAGGATGGAAGCCGGACACCCCGAAGGGTGGGAAAATGAAGAAAACAGATGCAGACAGACAGACATGTGTCTAAACATCTTGGGAGAGATGGGCCCCAGCTTGGTGCTGTCCCAGCCTTCAAAGCTTCAGAATCCTTGGAGCCGTGGAATGGCAAATGGACCCGCACTATGGTCACTTCAGAAGACGCAGAGGAACCCAGCAAGCAAAGTCGCCATGTCTGATGTGAGCTCTGCTCCTTTTTCTCTGCCTTCTTCTGGGGCAAATAGGGACTTATCCCCTCCAGTCTGGCTCAGCCTCTTCAAGCTCAGAAGCAAAGAGGTGCAAACTGGAAGGAAGGATGGGGGAAGGGGGCAACCTAGGAATAGTTTTGGGAGGAGGAGCACTTGCCGCTGAAAGTGTGCGTCAGATCCTGACAGTCTTCTACGCAGAGCCTTGAAACGGCTTCCATCTCACTCAGGGTAAACGCCGAAGTTCTTACATCAAAGCCCTACAAAATCTGCACACACGTACACACCCCTCCAGCCTACTGCCTTTGTGAACTCACTTGGTGCCCTGCCTCTCACCTGCTCTGATCTAGTTGAAGGCCTCCTTCCGATTCCCCAAATACCCTTGGACCTCAGGGCCTTTGCACTTGCTTTTCCTCTGCCTGGAACACATTCTCCAGATGTCTTCACGCCTCACTCCCTGAGGCCTGTATTTCAACATGACTTTCTCAGTGAGCCTTTTGGTCACTCTACATAGAACTGCAGCCACCTCCAAAGTCCCTGTCCCTTTTCTCTGTTTTGTCTTTTCTTAGCTTCAATCACCATCGTTATGTACTTGTGTATCAAGTTTACTGTCTGTATCTCACTGGAGTCCACATTCCATGAAGACATGAATGTTTGACTTTTTTGTTCACTGCTGTACCCTCAGCACCTAGAAGCATGTTGACAGATGGTAGGTGCTCAATAACTATTCACTGAATGAAAGAAACATCCCTAAGCTTGCTCCCCACTCAGCCCCTGAAGTAGAAAAATATCCCTACTAAATGCCTCAGAAGACAGCAGCCTTCCTAGAAAATTACTTGTTCTTTGGACCCAAGCTGAGACTGGACATGAGAAGGATGGCAGGGCTAACAAGACGCAGGCCTTTCTCCTGCTAGGTCCTGAGTGGATGGAATGTGGGTAAGGGGAGACACTTCTGAGGGGGAATCCCTCCGGACGCCTGCATGGCACCATCACCGTGTGCAAAGAGCAAATTCATTTGATCACAAGCCTGTCGGTCAGTGAGGGTGTGCACACAAACACACACACACAGAGGCACACATGTATGCACATCCATTTCCATGTATGCCCCAACTCACTGAGGCTTGAAGAAAATGGCTCCAGAGTGAACAGACTCAGTTTCCAGTCCCTGAGCCGTCGCCCCAGGCGCTGCAGCCTTTAGTGCCAGCAATCACTTTACTCATCCCTGTAGGCCCAGAAGTGCCTGCTCATCCTGACTGTTCATCAAGATTGGCGTGAGGGTATGGCGTAGGATCGGGTGCAACCACCTTCAGAAACATCATCCCACTGGAAAGCATTCTTAATACCTACATCACTCTTGCTGATTTCTGCCTATCCTTGGTGATGGGAGGCAGTTAGGAAGGTAGAGAAGCAAGAGCAAAAGGGAGAGAAATATCCCCCAAAAAAGCAAACCATGAGGCAAAGCACTCATCAGCTGGCTGGGTTGATTTCCTGTGGAAGCAAATGCATTTTGCAAGGTTGGATGAATAATGGGCACCACAAACTCAGACCGCTGGCTCCCAGGCATGGGTGCAATCCCAGTCTAGCCTTCCCCTAACCTCACTGGGGGGTGGGACCCAGGGCAAGGGCACTCATGTTTCTGGCAGTCTGGGCACACACCCATGACACCCTAAAGGTGCTTGAGGCTGGGAGGCACTGGGCCATGGCAGCCTGGCTGCAGTTGGCACTCTCGGCCCAGCTGGGCCAGCCAGGCATGATTTATAATTGAGTTTATCATGTGCAACCCTCGCTGTTGCTGTCAGAACCATTTGATGTCGTTGAGCCTTTGGAAAAAGGAGAGGGGCGGGAGGGAAGAGGCAAAGGCAGGAGAAACAAAAGAAGTTTCCTAGCAGGACTTCAAAAAAGCCAAGTGTTTCAAAAGATCTTTGCTAAGGTTCTGACCTACTTTGCATGTGGATAAGCCATCTCCTTCGCTTTAAAAGAAAAAATCCTGTACAAAGTGGTCACAGCTCTATTCAGGAGAGCCAGGGCTGCATGGCAGAAAGGGGCTTTAGTGCTGTAATCAGAGGCCATTTAGGAGCCATGATTTGGGTAATTATATAAGATTTCAGCCTCTCTTCCTCTAGGGCCATACATAGTCCCAGTAGATAGGCTGCCAGAGCAAGACAGCCAGGGATGAAAGAGCTGGTGCCCTGCAAACCATGCCTCAGAGAGCAACCTCTACTCTCTGGCAGGAGTCGCATCTGACCCAGGTCCAGACTGACACCTACCGGCTGTGGAACCTTGGGTTCCTGACCTAGATTCTCAGGGACTCACTTTTCTCCTCATCTGTATACCTCAGAGGAAGATCTCAATAATGGTGACTCTCTCCTCCCAGTTTTCTAGAATAAGCTGGAAGGAATCATCCCATCTCGTTCACAGATTCCTTGGACCAATTAATGTCAACTGGGGTCCCCAGTGACCAGTGATTAGAACATAAGCAGTGGGCCAGGCGCAGTGGCCCATGCCTGTAATCTCAGCATTTTGGGACGCCGAAGTGGGTGGATCACTTGATGTCAGGAGTTCAAGACCAGTATGGTCAACATGGTGAAACCCCATCTCTACTAAAAAAACATACAAAAATTAGCCGGGCAGTAGTGGTGCATGCCTATAATACCAGCTACTAGGGAAGCTGAGGCAGAAGAATCGCTTGAGCCTGGGAGGTGGAGGTTGCGGTGAGCAGAGATTATGCTACCACACTCCAGTCTGGGTGATGGAGTGAGACCCTGTCTCAAAAAAAAAAAAAAAAGAAAGAACATAAGTAGAGTCAAGTAAGGGCCCAGCTCAACAGCTGGAAACACCAGCTTGAAGAGAGTTCTGAGGAATCTGGAGCAAGGGACACCAGGAATTGTGGGTGGAGAGTTTGGGACATTCTGTAGAGAGCAGATGGCAACACTGGCCATGATTCCCCCTCCCATCACTCCTGTCCCTGGCTTTATACCCCCACTGGTCTAAAGTGCTGAATCCTCTGAACTCAGCTTCTAACAGGCAGAAAGAAAATCCAATGTGGGGGAACTTCTAGGACTGTTACCATACTCCAGAGCAATGAGGTGGGTTGGGATATAAAAGGAATCAGAAGAACCCCTTGAGAAGTTGAGATAAGAGTTTATTGTCATTAAAATAATTAATAGCATTAATATTTTTATTTTTTGATCTTCACAACCATCCTATGAGGTTGATATTATTAGAGATTCTTACTACTCCCATTTGACAGACAAGGCAAGTGAGGTGTAGAGAAAGTCCATCGTTCAGAAACACACAGCTCATCTCTGGGATCTGTGTCTGAATTAAGAGTCTGGGCTCTCAGTTACTGTGTATTGCCTCCAAAGCCTTTGCATTCATTCATGGAAGATGGACTGAGCATCCACTGTGGGTGCCAGGCTGTTTCAGGCACTGGCAATGCACTAACAAACACAAGCAGATGAATAGGGCTCTGTCGTCAGGGCATCTACGTGGGTAAGCATTATGGGTTTCACCCACACCACACCCCTGCCCACTCCCCCAGCATGGTATGGGACTACATCAGGGATGTAAATAAACCCTTTTAATCTCAGTCAAATTCAGCCATCTAAGGGTAGGTCAATCTCCTTTGAAAATCTAATCATTTCATGGATTCCAAACAAAGATGAAATTAATTGTAGATTATCCTTTGGCTTTAGGTTATTCGGCCCTCCAAATGCAGTTATCGAAAGCTCCTCTGGCAAAGGAGCTACCACTGGTTCTCTGAGCCCTGGTCAGAGGGATTTCTGAGGATTAGAGTGCCCAGTGCCTCCTCCAGGCCTTTGAGGGGGCACCCTTGACTGCCCTGGTAGGTGGGAATGGGCACCCTTTGCCCTCAACACTTTGCTTTTCATCTATGGGTTATCAAATCCAAGGGCAGAACTGAAGGGCCAGAGCTTGGCTAATCTCTATCCCTCACAATTCAGGCAAGGCTAAAAAAAAAACACTCCAACATCTAAGCTCAGGGTAAATGTGCAAGCATCTTGCAAGCTAAAAAATTCACATGCTTTTTTGATCCAGAGTTTCATTCAAGGAATTAGCATATAAAACCCTCACACATTCTGCACTAAGACATATGCCTAAGGATGTGTAACTCAGCATTGTTTATGTAATAAAAAGTGGAAGTTCATAAATACCTCGAGATGAGGGAATTACGAAGTCACACAGTGGTACATTCACACTGTGAAATACTAGATGGCCATTAAAAAGGTGGCAAAGAACAATGGAGACTGATAGGAAAGATCTCCAAGACACATTCAGTAAAAAACATAAGCCACAAAACAGTATGCTTGGTGTAGTCCTATATTAAAAACAAACAACACGGAAAACCTGTGTGTGTGTGTGTGTGTGTGTGTGTGTGTGTAGGGGAGGTACATATAATTTGAAAAAAGAGAATGAATACAAAGCTTTCATATAGTGTCTGGCATATGGTAAATTCTAGGGACATTGAACTATTATTTCTAAATAATAGGTTTTAAAGATGGCACGAGGAAGGGGCCAGCCATGGTTATCCCTGCAGGCAGGAGCAGGGTGGGGTGGTTTTGGAGTTGAGCACCCACAATTCACTATACTGGGTTGTTCGTATAACCACGCTTTTAACCGTGTTAATTAGCCACAAGTGTGTTGACTTAGAACCTCTGTTATGAATAAAAGTGTGGATGGACAGAGAGTCTTGGTCGATTGGTTGCTTTTCACCCTCTGAAAGCAGCCAACGTCCATCCCTAGCCCACTCGTATCCCTGTAATGGAGTGAGATTGCATTCATTCATCCGTCATTGAGTCAGGGTCTGCAGGTCAGACTTCCGCAGGTGGTGGCCCAGGTCTCGCTGGGTCTGTTGTGTGGGTGTCTGACATAATTTTGCAGCTTTCAGAGGGAGAAGGAGGATGTCAAGCCCCAGTTTCCCCAATACTGTCAGGAGAGAAGCTTCTCTTGATCCTGGGTCCTTTGGTTTTCTAAAGTTTTCTGGTGTGCTCCATGACTGCCTCTGCTGCCACTTCATGCCTGAGCTTCTAGCCTCCTTCACAAAAGGAGGCCCTTCCTTTTGTGCCTCACAGCTTCAGTGATGCAGGCCCTTCCATGGCTGGGACACTCAGGATTACCCCGATGCTGGGTCGTGCGGGGCCACAGGGGACAGTGCTCGTCTCTGGTTCATGACCGTCCAGCCATCCCGCCATCCATTTGGTGAAGGGGTCCTGACTTTGTCTCCTGCATTTCTGTCTCTGTCTTGACTCTTATTTTCTCTCCTCCTTGCCCTTCCTTTAAACTCTGGCTCTCCGTTTCTTCCTGACACACACACAGCTCTCTGCACAAGAACGACGCAGAGCTATTTAACGGCTGTCCTGCTGGCCTGGGTCTCTCTCTGCCAAGGATGGTGAAGAGGGTTGAGCTGCCCTGAGAGAAGGGGACTAGCTGGGTTGTAGCTCTTGGCTGTGAATAACCACAGCCCCAGTCCCTCCACCCGTCTGCCTCTCCAATCCCACCTGAGCGGTGGGATAGGTGTAAGAGGACCAGAAGGTGATACAGTTCCAAGAAATCAGTCCCGCCCCAGCCTCCTTCCCACTGGGAATGTCCCCTGCTGCTGGGAGAGAAGCAGGAGGCCAGGACCTTGATGTTCAACCACCTATCAAGGTCGAGTATGCGTGTGTGTGTGTGTGTGTGTGTGCGTGCGTGCACGCGCGTGTGCACGTGTGTGTGTGCACATGTGTGTGTGTGCACGCGTGTCTGTGTGTGAGTGTGTGTGTGTGCGTGTGTGGAGAGAGAGAGAGATGAAGAGAGAGGGCGAAAAGTTTTGTTTCCAACACTGGTCTTGAAAGCACAACAGCTCTACCCTCAAAACGTCCAGAAATGGGTAAAACAGGGCTCCCAGTTATACCTTGGGATGTGGCTGGAGGGCAGTGAGAAGGAGGTTCTGGAAGACATCCTGTCAGGCAGGTCCCAGCAACTTTGGCCCCTGACCACCTGCAGCCTTGCTCCAGAGAAAAAGCCAGAGCTCCTGGCCCAGGCGGGTGGCAGGATCTGCTCTGACGGTGAAGATCCCAAATAGAGAACTCAGGACTCTGGGCCAGCCCCATTCTTTGCCTCCGCTGTCCTTCCCACTCTACTGTGTAGTCAGAGGAATAGCTGGCTCTTACTCATTATGAATAAAACACAATGAATTTTCAACCTCTCCAAAAGACTTTCTATTATCTTCTCTGGCTCTCACAGTGAGTTAGGTCAGGCAGATGTGATGTTCCTATTCACAGGTGGGAAACGGAGGTCAATGGCCACACACACAGGGTCAAGGGCAGGCCCTCATGCCACAGTGACCAACTCTCCTGGCTCCTGACCTCTTTTCACCAGGCAGGGTCTGGCCTTAGATGAGTTTTACTTCCTGATACCAGTACCTAGATAGACCACACTGCCAGGATTATCCACACTATTGTCTAAAAGCACCGAAGGGGTCAAATCACAAGATGTCCTTTAGAAAGGAAACGAGCATTTCCCAAAGTCTTAGAGTCATAGTTATTAGAGATTTTCTGATCCTCTTATTTTACACGTGAGGGACCTGGGATCCAGAGAGGTGAAGTAACCGGTGGAAGGTCACAGAGCAAGGCAGAGCTAAGATTCGCCCCTAGTGAGCCCAGGTACTGGGCTGAGAGCTTCCTCACATCAGGGTGAGCCCCGCTCTTGCTCCTCCCTCCTGGCAGAGGCTGGGCGGGGCCCCGTGTGGATGGTGTTTTCTTGCCAGTCGTATTGAAGCATATGGTGGGATTTTGGGGGGAGAGGTAACTTTGCACTATTCTCTCTCTTGTTCTCACATGCATCGTGCATCGGCAGAGACGTGTGAAGGATTTCAGCAAGAACACTGTCAGTGCCTGACAGTGCTCAGTGACAAACCTCGCTCCTTCCAGGCAGGTCTGCTCAGTCAGTGCTGGGACATGAGGACCCAGAGGAGGAGGAGACGCCCCACCTCTGCCCCACCTGCGGGGCACCTCATAGGCAGGGCTGGAACTTAGAGTCCCCACTGCAGTTTCTACTTCATCCTACTCTATATTAACCTGAACCCCAAGCTCCAAGACATCCTGGATGGAGCACTGGAATGGGAGTCCAAGAGGCCTGAATTCCAGCCTCTGCCCCAAACCAATTCCTAGGGAGGGTTGGAGAAGCTCCCTCAATACTCTAGGTGTCTGTGCCCCTCCCACGAAGTGAGATTGCTGGACTAGATCATCTCTCCAAGGTCCCTCCAGCTCCGCCACACCACACTTTGCATTGTGGGAAGAAGGGAATCAGAGGAGTAAAATACGTGCATGTCAGGAGGAGACTGGGTTGAATAACGGCCGCAGCACATAACATTTCTGAAACACTGACTGCATTCTAGGAACCCAGCTAGGGGCATCACACATATCCGTTCTTTTGATCCTCACAACAATCTTTGAGATACTATAATTATTTTCATTTTATCAATGATACAACTGAGGCTCCAAAATGTTAAGTAATTGTCTGAGGTCTTGCAGCTTGTAATCAGCCAAGTTAAAACTGTCTAGCTTCCCTCCCTCACCTTCCCACCCACCCACTACATGTGTGTGGGCACATACCAACAACACACACACACTCACACACTACAGTCTTCCTGGCGCCAGAACTTCCCAGGTGGGGGCCACAGAGATGCAGTGGGAAGTGCTTCCCACAGTCAGCTTCTGAGATTATCTGGGCTCCCTGCCCCTTCTCTGACATCAGTGCAGCCCTAACTTTCCAACACCTTCCCAATTTCAAAGACCCTTGTAAGACCGCAAGTCCAATTTTTGCTCCAGAGGAAATGGCTCCATTCCCTAAAATCTCATTCATTCTCTTCTGCTCTTTACCCTAATTCTTCCCCTCACCTGCTCCAGGTTCCTGCTCATTTCTTGTCTGCAGCCCATACTCCTCTGCTTCTCAGGCTGTTGGCTGATCAGTGTTTGGGTATGTTCACCTCCTTTCTCTGAATCTTCTCAAATATGGCTCCCAAGGAGGCTCGGTGCAGGGAACTTAGTGAGGGGCTGATTGCTGACATCTGGAAGTTCACACAACTGACTACAATCAGGAAAACACGAGGGCGTGGATGGGCTCAACTGCAATGAGCTGAAAATGTTGGCAGTGCGGTGAGGAAAGGCCTAGAGGCTGAGGGCCCAGCTGGGGTTAGATGTGCCCAGCACAGAAGGGAGACAGGCAAGGGCGCCCCAGTAACAGAGAGGAGGGGGATTTAAAAAAAAAAGCCACAAGGCTTGCCGAGTGATTATCACCTGGAAGACAAGAAGAGGGAGCAGGGGAAGATGACCTAAGGCTTTGGGGAACCCTGGGGAGTGGGAAAAGTGTGGTGAGCCTCGGAGACACAGAGCTGATGGGAGAGAAGTGTGTGTGTGTGTGTGTGTGCGTGTCATGTGCACGTGTGCACATGTGCCTGTGTGTGATTGTGTGTGTACGTTTGTGAGTGTGTGCGTATGTGTGTGTGTGTGTGTGTGTGTGTGTGTGTGGAGAGAGAAAGAGAGATGAAGAGAGAGGGCGAAAAGTCTTGTTTCCAATACTGGTTGTGAAAGCACAGGATTTTCCAGTGTTGGGTGGTTAGAAAGCTAGAGCCAGCACAGCAGGAGCCTGCAGGGTGGGGACTCTGAGGGACCTCACCATGCACTGCACTCTAAGCTGCATGAGGAAGGGTCCAGATATGCTCACCGCACCCGCTCTCCCCAGCTGTATCAACCTAGCCAGGAGCCTAACTCAGATGCCTCTATGAAACCCTGTTGAATGAAGCAAGTGATGCCATCCTGAGAGTGATGCATATAAAGATGGCGCTGCCCCTCGAGGGTGGCCATGGCCCCAGTGTGAGCGCTAAGGACAAAGCAGGTGGTGGGATGGACCCTGCAGGCAGCTGCATTGAAGGGTGGACAACAGAGTCTCCCAGAGGCACAGGGAGCAAAGGGAATGAGGAGGGAGAGGAGCCCCCGGGACGGGTGGCCCAGGAGAGGGACCTGAGCATGCAGAGGACTGGAAG
The DNA here is from genome assembly GCA_963573385.1 of Cacajao melanocephalus. Lineage (NCBI taxonomy): Eukaryota > Metazoa > Chordata > Mammalia > Primates > Pitheciidae > Cacajao > Cacajao melanocephalus. The sequence goes on from CAUYLG010004542.1 coordinate 116,105, forward strand.
AGAATGGATGGAAGGGCAATGTGAGTTTAGGGGAAAGAGAGGGAGGGAGGTTATGAAATGTTAGCTGGAAGAGGCAGTTAGGAAGGTCATGATTGGTGATTTGTTCCATTTGACCATCACTTGCTGGACACCTGTTATATGCTGGGCACTGTGCTGGGCAGTGGAACACTGGCATGAATCAAATCCCTGCCCAAGGTAGGAAGCAGAGAGGGCTCTCCAAGCCACAGGGAAGACAGGTAACTGAGCCTGACAGCGACAGCACCGGGAGGGCAGTGCTTTGATGGAGGCATGAGCTGTGGATGCAGGATGCATGCACTGCGTGGGAGATGAGGAAGGTCACTGAAGGTGTCAAGATGGGGCTTGGAGGCCAGGGTGCCCAGACACCTTAGGGCCACAGGAGACAGCAGCCTCTCCCTGCCAGAAGCCAGCCCTCCTTCAGTCTTCATTGAAACTTCCAGAGATGTGTCAAGCTTCCTAAGACCTTTAAGCCTTTTAGAGCCCAAGCAGGACAGAGCCTGTGGTCAACCCTCTACACAGGCTGTCTTCGCCCTTCTTGGTTGAATTTCCCCTGGATCAGTGGATGCTGTCAATGTGATGTCTCCTCTCCAACACACCCATGTGCATGCACACACACACACACACACACACACACACAGAGAGAGAGAGAGAGAGAGAGAGAGAGAGAGAGAGAGAGCTCCAGTACAGCAAGCCAGAGAGCCAGAGCCATTTCTATCAAGGTCACACAGGGAGGAATCATGGAAACTCCAAAATGGATGAGGAGGAGGGGGACAAGCCCCCAGGGTCACTGCCTTTTCTCAGACCCCCCTAGGCTCTATCCCTTCTCCAAAAGGCACCTTCCTTTCCCCTGCCTTTCCCCAAATCAATCCCGACATCTCCTTAAATCGAAGTCAGCCACAACGAAAGGGTGGTGCAAAATTTTGTTTACCATTCCTGGCGTCTAATTAAAATTAGCTGATGGTTCTTCTACTTGCTTTTTGTTCTGACTATTTTTAAGCCAGAGCCGCTAGATCAGTGCAGCCACTAGTAAGCTGTCAAATCAAATTTTCAAAAGCAAATTGCTTTTATAATTAATTTAATTATTATTACGGCTCCCAGTTTTGTGTTGCCTTAATGAACACAATCAGGTTTCACCCTCTGCTTCTCCCCCACACGCACTCAGCACCCCCTCACTTTCCCAGACCCACCTCCCACCTCTCCAAACCAAGTTGGGCAAACGGAAAAGGAAAGAAAGCAGACACGTTCCGAGTCCCCTCCCCAAACCCCCCAGTAGCCACCTCCTTGCTCATGCCCTCACCTTCGGAGTGAGTAATTAAAGTTCTGCTCCCTGTTATGGAATAAATGGTACATGTTTTAATTACCCCTGAGCCTACCCAGGCATCCCCATGCCCCCGCCCAAGTCTGTGAGTCTATGTGGTTTTGAGGGGGACAGTTGAGAGAGAAAGAGAGAGAGAAAGTGTTTCTGTGATGGTGACAGCGGTCTGTCACCTGGGGCCTGGCATTCACTGGGGAACTGTCAGTTACTAAGGAAACTAGGAGGGAGGGAGGAAGGGAGAGAGGCGGTTAGATCCAATTTTGGGTGACAAGTGTGAGGCATAAAGATTTTGGCCTCCTCTGTGCATCCCAGCCTAAGTGAAATCTTTGAGGGTGGGCAGGGGGCAGGCAACACCAGGTGGCCACGCCCTTCTTAGGAACCTAAGGCAGGTCAAAGAGACAGAGACACTAAGGCAGGATCAGCACAGGACCAGGGCAGTGTCCAGAGCAGAGTGTGTGTGTGTGTGTGTGTGTGTGTGTGTTCACGTGCACATAGCTGTTCATGCCCATGTTTGTGTGTGCCTGCCTATGCATTCATTCTTGCTGTCTTTTGAGTATTTTCTATCTTTTTCCTTTTGTTTTCCTCCTTCTCAGTTTGTAATGTATTTAATTCTCATCCTTCCTCCATTCTTTTTTTGGTTCTTCTGTCTCTTCTTCCTTTCTCTGTTTCTCTCTCTGTCTCTGTGTGTGTGTGTGTGTGTGTGTATGTGTGTGTGTGTGTCACACACACTCTCTCTTCTTCCCTATCTTCCTCTCTTTCTCTGCATCCCCCTACTATCTTTTTCTCTGTTTGTTCCCAGGCCACTCCCCTTCCTAGCACAGCTCTCCATTTTCCCTCTTCTCTGTCTCTCCCAGGCTCTGGTCCAGACCTGTCCAGGTGGATCTATAAGGGCGAGAGACCCTGAGGACCATCTGAGCCTCTGTACCCTAACCTGACTCCCCATCCAGGCCTGGCTTGATCCTCCCGACCCAAGGACACACTGAACCCTCGGAGGAAGGGTCTGAGTGAGTGCTGACATGGAACCTCAAAGATGAGCTCTCAAAAGGGGGGCAGGCAGGGGACAGAGCACACTGCACAAAAAAGTCATCATAATTTCTGGAACAGGAGCGGAGAGCAGATCTCTCAACCAAGACAGACGGGGGAGGACAAGGGGCAGGCTAGGAACCAGTGCACCAAGGAAGGTGCACAGGCGGGTGAGGGAGACAGGGAAAAGGGCCCAGGGCTGACTTCCGGGGCTTTTGACTTTCACGAAGGGCACAATGACACCACAGAAAGAAGCATGTGAGTCACCAACTCTGACTCAGGCCCCGGCTGGCTGGTGACAGGACAGGGAATTCCAGATGTCACTCAGGAACCCCAAGAGGACTCCAAGCCTGGGGAGAGCTCCTGCTGCCTGAGACAAAGAGGTGTCCAGCAGAGGCAGGACCTGAGGCCTTCACACTCACTCTCCAGGGAGCTCCTCCCGATGAGGCCAGTCTCGCTATCACTTGCCACCATGCCTGTCTTTCAGCTCTCACTCTCATCTCTTCTCCTCGGCATTGTACTGACCAGTGCTTGGGTCTTCTGTTCTGCTCCTGGGGGACCCTGGGGTCACATGTGGCCTGAGCCTTGGCTCCTGGGGCCCATCGGGGAGAACTCAGGGTGCTGTAGGACAGTGTCACCGCCGTGCTGGTCAGAGGGGTGGGCGAGAGGATGGTGCTCAGCTGCCCTGCCAACGGTGGGCCTCCCAAGGGGCCCTACCCGCCCCCAGCAGGGATAGTCTAGGTGGTGGGTGTGGAGCCGACACCACAATCAAGCACTCACCCCGCCTAAAACCAGGGCCAGCTAGGTCCTTGGGATGTCTCCAAAGACATCATCAGGTCCCTCTCAATGCCCCCAGCGCTCCACCCAGCCCTCCATCCAGCCCAGCCAACCACGCACCCACCAAACTCCAGGGAAGCAACTCAGCCCTCCCTCCTCCAGGGGGCGCTCTCCGGCCCACGCAGACAGCGGCCTGGAGGCACTTTCAGGACACCAAGGTGCCCTTGAAGACAGAATCCCAGCAGGAGCCCCACGCGGCGTGGAGAGGCCTCCACCCTGCTTCTGAAGCCGCAGGCGCTGGCCTCAATAATCCCCCAGCTGCGGGCCGAGTTGGCATCCTCCGACCCCTGCGGCCACTGCCAGGTAAGTGCGCCTGCCAAGGCATCAGTGTAGAGCAAGCCTGCCACCTGGTGGTGAGGCCACCCAACTACAGGCCGGGGCTCTTGAGGGCCGTGCCGTCCCGCGCCGAGGGCCCCACACCCGGGTGCCCGCTGGCTCCCGCAGAGCAGACCCTGAAGGCGTGGAGCCCTGCCTGGGGCGCTTCTAGGCACTGCTGAGTTTGTGAGGGCAGAAAAGCAGAAGGTAGGGGTGAGTCGGGTTCAAGGGCCAAGGCAGAAGACCCCCGGGTAGGGCCTGATCGGAGGGACTTGTGAAAGAAGGGATTCAGCCTCCCAGGGGACTTACATGCCCCTTCCCTGGGCATCTATCAGGAGGCAGCAGCTTGGGGCCGTGGAGAGGCCCAAAGCCTGGATTCCACTCCTGGCCCCACCACTGCCCACAGCGGGGCTGACGGTAGCTCCTTCTGTGCACCGCTTCTACCACAGGAGCAGGATGGACTGACGGGAAGACAAGTCCGTGCTCCAGGAGCTCACCCGAGTCCGGACAGGCCCAAGCCGGCAAATGGATGGGAAAGGCAGGTGTATTGGGGCTGGAAGGGCCTTTGGGATCTTCTCATTTAACAGAGGCTGCATCATGAGTTCTGTGGGGCCCTTGGCGTCTCCGTCTTCATGGGTCTCTTCCTCCACACACACAAATTCATATTAAAATCATATTATATGGCCAAGCAAGGTGGCGCATGTCTATAATCCCTGCACACCAGCACTGTGGTAGGCAGAGGTGGGATGATGGCCTGGGCCTGGGAGGCAGAAGTTGCAGTGAGCCAAGATTGTGCCACTGCACTCCAGCCTGGGCAACAGAGCAGAATTCCATCTCTTTAAAAAGATTACATTTTATGACTGAAGGTATCAAAATGAATGTATTAATATTATATGTTAAAAATATTTTCCTCAACCTAAAAGTATATCCTTTCTCTTCTGACTTTAAAATAAATGAACACATTTTTGTATGCCTGCTGTGCTGACAGATAAGTGGGCTCTGAGTCCCACCTCCTCCTGTTGCAGATGAGGAAACTGAAGCCCAAAGAGAGGAAGAGGGCTGTTCAGGGTCACACGGCGGCTGTGGCAGGGCTGGGGCTACAAGTCTTCAGGGTTCCAGGCTAGGGCTCTTTACATTTCCCATTTAACTTTTTCAAGAGGTGGAAAAATCCCTGCCACCTACGGTGCAGGCCCAGGAAGAGCCCGCTCATCTAGCCCACCCATGCCCTGGAAGCCCTGGCTGGAATCTGCATGTGCGCCCTCACTGGCAGCAGCTTTCCCTTCCCCTGCAGCCAAGTCACCACCACCACCGAAGCTCTTTGGCCTGCTGTCTTATTAATTCCTAATTTCCAATTTGCAAGAAGAGAGAGCCTTAAACCTCCATCTCACCAGCCCAGCAATCACACAGATGATCCAAGTATCTCTGGACAGCCTTTAATTTATTTCCCAGCGCACGCGGGCACTGCTGAGAGACTTGATGGCACCAGCTTAAACATAATAAATTACTCAAGTACCAGAGATTAGTTAATAAAGCTCCAGGCTCCCTCCCAGCCCCTGCTGACTTGGTCTGTGACACCAAAGATTCCTTTGAAGATACTCAACTGGAGGGGCGGGGGGCTCAGAAGCGGGGGTCCCCAGGTCTGAGTCAGCTAGCCAGCCCTCCTCAGGACCCTTGATGCCAGGCAGAAGTTGTGCTAAGGCTGGAGAGGTGGGGACCCCAGAAAACCACAGGGTGGACTCCACATCTCAACCTATCAATGGAAGTCATATTCAAATGGCAATCTGATCCTGGCATGAGCACAGCTTGGAAGGTAAGGAGTCAGATGTGTGCTGATTACCTTTGAAGCCAAGCAAAGGGAATGGAGATGCTTTTCATGGAGATGCAAAGGGTCAGGATATTCTTTAAGCATCTGCAGGCTGACCCCTGCCCCTCACTCCCATGACTTCCCAGGTATGTCTTCATAGGACATCATGTCCACACGCCATCCTCTCACCTCAGTGTCTGGCCCCGGCCTGACAACTGTTGTGCCTCACCTACACCTGCATAGTCCCCACCCACACCTGCATAGTCCCCACCCTCCCCGATTAGGACCGTCTATAAAACTCACGTCTAACCATATTGCTTCTCTGACTACAAATTCCTGATGTTCTGCTATTGCCTGCCTAATAAAATGTGGTGCCAGAACCTAGACTTCATCGTCTTCCTCTAGTGGTAATGAAAATATGGGACTGGAAAAGATGTTTGAAGGAAAGGATACAGCTCACCTCCTGGGGAGCCTCAAAAGAGAAGATTGTCATCTGCTTGAATGGCTCAGCAGATTCCTGAGCGAGATGAAGAAATGGACAAGACAAACTCAGAATTGAGTCCTAACCCGTGATACATCCTTGGTGGGCCAGGGGGAAGAACAAGGTGTAGAGAAGGGATGTGTAGAAAGTGGTAGGAGTTGGGCAGTTCCCTGAGCTCTCCCAGGAACCCCATCTTCCCTAAGAACCTCACCCCTGGCCTCATGCTGTTACCCCAGAACTAATGGTCTCAAGGAAGACAAACCCAGTAGTGTTTGTCCCAACCCCAAAGCCAGAGCTGGCTCCCAGTCCCCTGACCACTCCTAGCCCCCACATACGCTGTTTAAAGCAAAGCCAGACTCGTGAGCAGGGAGCTGGACTTCTTCCCCAGCCCCGCGTGGCACTGCTGTGCTCCTGAGGCTAAAGACAGTGTGATCCACAGTCACCTTTGTTCCCAGGCGCTAGTATTACTCATTGTTATTGGCAATAAAGGCCTCTTCAGTATCTCTAATTCTTTCCTTCCATAATGCTGAAAATACTGCCTACACACGCTCTTGTTTATGCAGAGAGGGCCTCCCTTCACACAATAGATGGTTGCTGAATATGGTGTAAATTGAATCACATTATAAACACACTAGGGGAATCCTAACATGAATCCTTTCATAAAGTGAATAATTATCCCCTAATTTATCATTAGTGTAAGCCCAGGTTTTTATATAACCAGTTTTGATGTGAGCAAAACTTGCCTGTGCGCGCGTGCGCGTGTGCACGCACGCGCGCACACACACACACTCCTGAGGAGCTAAGGCTGCAGTGTTCCACGTAGTGCCAGGCACAAATCAGTCTTAATAAAAGTTTCTGAGAGTGACACTGCTGAGCCGAAGGACCAAGGATTGTATAAGACTGTTGTTTCCATTTCAGACAAACGGAAATCGAGGCCCAGAAAGGAGCAGTGGTGTTGCTGCTATCCTTCATCTCCGTAGAGATCATTTTGAGAATCTTTTAAGAACTTTAGGTACTCCTTGGTCACAGGAGGTGGCGGGAAAGTGGGGGACATGGAGGGATGACTGGCTGGGGCACTGGGGTTGACTTGGGAGAGTGTTGGATGTCACATCAGTTCTTCAGGCTCAGAGGTGGATCAGGAGTGAGTCTGTGTGAAGATGGAGTAGATGGGATGCTATTATTTAAGCCTACCCTGACTTCTGCCTGAGGGTGAGGTTTCAAGGAGCAGGGGGCTTCTCTGAGCCCCTATAGATAGAGCCCTGGGGTCCAGCAGGAGGCATTAACCTCTTCCTCAGGGGATGCAGCCTCCCCTGGTCTTCTTCCCCAGGCTTTCCAACACTGCACTGTTTGGGCACCAGCCTTCCTACCTGTTCCCTCCAGATACCTCTAGATATGGGAATTGTCCGTATGTGAATAGCCCTCCCCAGACCTCACCTGAGCCACTGGCTTGGGCAGGTCAGAGATCCAGGGTCTCAAGTACATTTTCCATAACTTTCTGTTCTCTAATCCCACTCCTCTGGGTCCTGGAAAGACCCCCAGCCTCCCTAAGCTGGGGTCCCTGGGATCCCCCACCCCAGGAAAACCTGAATTCCATGCCCTGTTCTGCCACTGCCAACAGTCCATCCAATTTGCATGGGCTTTAAAATTGATAAGACACTTTACTGCACCATCTCGTTTAAACCTCACCATAACGCTGAAAGGCAGAAATAATTAGGTCCACTTTGCCCATGAGGAAACTGATGCTCAGAATGGTCAAGACACTTCACCCAAGGTCTTTTAAGGAGAAGCCACTTGTCTTCCCTATCACGGTAATAGATCTCTGTCACACCCGTCAGTGCTTCAGTGATGATTGCTAAGCCCTTTGAACTGGAGGCAGCAATCTTAGGAGACAAGTCAAAGTTTTTACCTTTGGGATCACAACACCATTTGCCAGCCACCAGTTTGTAGCAAGTAGCCTTGTTGCCATTAGGAATAAACTAGACATAGAAACTAGAGTGCATTCAAGATTATCCTTTTAAAAAGATCACTTATATTACTTGTACTTCCGTGTACCCTCAGCTGAGAAAGACAAGGCTTTCTGGTGAGGAGTCAGGTCAGGTAAGCTCTAAGGCCCCTTTCAGCTTTGATATCCTGCCATCCTGTGAAGCCATGGCTCAGAATTTTGCAGCGAATCCAGGGAGACTGCCTGGAGTAGGTGGGTTTAGAACCAGGTGTGGAAAAGGAGGAGCAGAGCTGGTTGGTGGAATAGTGGGAAAGAGTCCTGGGTTCTCTCTATCAAGGGACTGCCTAGTGCACCTGTCTTTCCCTCCATATTTTAAGAAAACAAGAAAAAAGATGAACAGTAGCATGTGGGACACAGAAAGGCCACCTTTGTTGTTAACAGAGGCTATGGCTGAGTGAGAGAGTTAATGGGCCTCCTGGGCCGCACAGTCAGAGGCCTTACCCATGCTGTCACAGGCGGCATAGATGGCAGTCTCCGCACTTGGTGCTGGTGATGGCGGAGGGTCTGCCCAGCTACCACCGATGTCATGGACGGGTGGAAGGCAATCTGGACACTCTGCAATCAGTCTCACCCTTATCAGAGGAAAGAAACCAGCAGGAGCCGAACTGAGCATGCCTTGTGTATTCTCCCCAAACCTCCAATCAGAAAAGACCGCTCTCCTTCCCTGGAGCAGAGAGAGTAATAGAAACAGAGAAGCCAAGAGATCCACCAAGCGAGTTCCCTCCACAGTGAAGGAAACATCGGAGTGGCCGAGAAAGAAATGTGTCCTCCCCCAGAGGGAGCACTTCCTGTGCCCTCTCACCTTGAGTCTGGTTCCCCCTTGGAGTCCTCAAAGAGTCAGAGGACAGGGCCACCATTGCCCCGAGATAAGAACGAGCCCTCTTCCATCCATGCCTCCTTAGGCCACTGTCAACTCCCCATGCACTGTCCCTGGATGCTGAAGGTACAGGTGCTGGGGAGACGGCTTTATTCATTTTCTGCAATGGAGATTCAGGAAACTTTCTTTTCTAACCCATAAATTCCAGCTCATGACCTGCAAGGAGGTCAAAGGAGACCTAAAGAACCTAGTATATGGGGTAAATGGGTATTTTCTAAAGTAAGTTAGGCCTGTGCTGATCTGTTATACCCATCAGTGCTTCAGTGATGATTGCTAAGGACCTATGTAAACTAGTGGTAGTGATCAAATGAGACAAGGCAGAGCTCTTAACTTGAGGATTACAACACCATACGCCAGTCACCAGTCTGTGGCGAGTACCCTTGTTACCATTAGCAATAAACTAGACATAGAAACTAGAGTGCATTCAAGATCATCCTTTTTAAAACATCACTTATACTACTTGTACTTCAGTGGACCCTCAGCTGTGAAAGACATAGTATTGTTGTTGGTACCACGGTGTTACACACAATCCACAGGCAGTCTTACCGATGCTCATGATCTGTGTAAACTTAAAAGCCATCTGTCCTGGAAGAAAAGTGAAGGACCATAGAAATAATGTATGCAAAATATCCTTGTAAACTAAAGAGTGATTTTTATATGCCAGTTGTTATTTATTACTCTTATCATTATTACCGTCCTGGGAAAGAAAGGACCTTTACTTTCACTCTGGAACGTGGATGAAGATGAAGCCCTCCCAGACCTCTCCCATTCACATCTGACTCAGATAATCCCTGAATGTGTCCTGCACAATGTCGTAGTGGATGATTTTGGCTGCTGTTTTATGCGTAGCCCAGGTATCAGCTGAGGCCTCCCTCTCCCACCCTGCCACCCCAAATGTTGGTAAGCTTGATCCAAATTGCCAATGCTCAGCCTGCAGGAGTCCAGAATCTCCCCCAATTTGCACAAGTTTCTACCGCTGGTTGCTGTATGCTCTCGTAGTCTTTGCTCCTGCACCATCCATGTTTTCTCCATGCTGCTTGGCACTTCCCAGGGCACAAAGCTTGGACCCTCCTGGAGGTTCCACAAAAGACACATGCACCCCAAGCATTTTCTGGATTTAGAAACGTTCCTGGAAATGTATGGAATCTGGGACAGAGGCTACGGCAGACACACAGTCTCTCATGACCTCACTGGCCCTCTCTTGCCCCTTTCTTCTCTGTCTTTCCTCTGAGAAACAAGCTCATTCTTCTCCCTTGTTCTGCAGAGAACAGTTTCTCCAATACTTGGGGCACTTGGAATCTCAGCTTCACTCCTTCCAAAAACTAAGAGAATAAAATTTCCCTCAAGTGACATAACTAGGAAGGCACTATCAACTCAACCTGATTATAAGCACCTTGAGGTCAGGAAGAGAGTCTTAAATATTACTGGAGACCCAGTGTAATTAGCCCAGAGCTCAGCTAAATAAATACAATTACAGTCAGTTCTCATTATTTTGGGAGTTATGTGCTATAAAGTCTTTGCACACACGGAATTAGCAAATACTGAACGTTTGTTCCTAGGGGAAATAAAGGGTTAGGTTCTGCAAACCTCTGGTTACAAAATTTTCATCAACTGATCAATATATAACTTTTTAAAATGTGTGTTTCGGAGAGGAGATCCAAGATGGCCAATTAGGAGAAGCTCAGGATTGCAGCTCCCAGCAAAAGCGCAGAGGTTGAGTGGACGCCACATTTCCAGATGGATTTTTATTGCCCAAAGACCAGGAGATTCCCAGGCGGAGGAGCCCCACGGATCGCCAGCCCATCTGTTGTTTTGGCCCGTGCGGCTGTTTTGGCCAGCGCGGTGGTTCTCCACACAAAATACACTGTCCGGGTGCCATTTTAGCTGGTGATTGGAGCTCCTGGGATAGAGAGTCACCCATTCAAAAGATTAAAAAAAAAAGGGGGGGGGGACTGAAACAGGGAGCCAGGCCAGGAGATTCCCGGGCAAAAAAGCACCACGAATTTCAGCGCAGCTGTTTCAGCTGGCGCAGTGGGTTGCTGCACAGGAAATCACACAAATCCCGGGGCCTTTTCAACAGGCGACTGGAACACCTGGGACACAGAGTCGCCCGTTCAACTCAAAAAAAAAAAGGGCTCTGAGGCAGGGAGCCAGGTGATCAGGCTCGACTGGTCCCACCCCCACAAAAAAACAGCAATCTGAAACACTCTGGATTGAGAGATTCACAGCAAGCACAGCTGAACCCGGGACGGTCCAGCTCTGTGGGGGAGGGGCGTCTGCCATTACCGAGGCAGTCCACCACTATGGAGGTAGTCCATCATTGCTGAGGCAGTCCATCATTGCCTAGGCAGCCCGCCAGTCCAGAGAGAGTCCGCCATTATAGAGGCAGGCCGCCATTGCCGACACAGTTCTAACTATACCCATATAAACAGGACTGCAGGGAAGTTCACACGGCAGCTGGGCGGAGACCACAGCTGCTCAGCAAAGCCTCTGCAGGCAGACAGTGACTAGGCTGCCTCCTGGCTGGGCAGGACAGCCCTGAAAAAAGGCAGCAACACAACAGAAACTCATAAATAAAGCCCTAAATCCCCAAGACAGAGCACCTGGGGAAAAAAAGGCGGGGGGGGGGGCGGTTATGAGTTCAGCTGCAGCAGACATAAACGTACCTGCCCAGCAGCTCTGAATGAACAACGGAGCTCAGAGCTCAGCACATGAGCTCCTATAAAGGACAGACTGTCTCCTCAAGCAGCTCCCTGACCCCTGTATATCCAAAGAGTCACCTCATAAAGGAGAGCTCAGACTGACATCTGGTGGGTATCCTACTGGGACAAAGATAGCAGAAGAAGAAACTGGCAGCAACCCTTACTGTTCTGCAGCAGCTGCAGGTGATCCCCAGGCAAGCAGGGCCTAGAGTGGACCTCAGCAGTCCTACAGCAGAGGGGCCCGAATGTTAGAAGGAAAACTAAGAAACAGAAAGAAATAACTTCATCATCAACAAACTTCATCAATCAACGTCCACTCAGAGACCCAATCTGAAAGTCAACAACTACAAAGATGACAGGTGGATAAATCCACAAAGATGGAAGAAACCAGCGCAAAAAGGATGAAAACACCCGAAACCAGAACACCTCTCCTCCTACAAGGGATCACAGTTCCTCACCAGCAAGGGAACAAGGCTGAATGGAGAATGAATGTGATGAATTGATAGAATCAGGCTTCAGAAGGTGGGTAATAAGAAACTTCTCTGAGCTAAAAGAACATGTTCTAACCCAATGCAAAGAAACTAAGAACCTTGAAAAAAGATTTGACGAAATGCTAACAAGAATAAACAACTTAGAGAGGAATATAAGTGAATTGATGGAGCTGAAAAACACAA